>JARKHS020010226.1:0-26105 GCA_030143305.2 Amblyomma americanum | reverse complement strand
GCTATATTTTCCAATTCCTCTCTTTGAGGCGGCGCCTGCTTCAAATCAGGGATATGAAAAGATGCGGAATCACGCGTGATTGATGGAGAACACAGATCACAATAAACAGCGCCGGGCTTCGACGAACGTCTTGAGCACAGCTCAAGATCGCTATAATTTCCAATTCCTCTCTTTGAGGCGGCGCGTGCCTTAAATCAGCGATAGGAAAAGATGCGGAATCACGCGTGAATAACGGAGATCACAGATCACAAGAAACAGCGGCGGGCTTCGAGGAACCTCTTGACCACAGCTCAAGATCGCTGTCATTTCCATTTTTGAGGCGGCGCGTGCTTCAAATCAGTGCTAGGCAATGATGCGGAATCGTGCGTGAATGAGGGAGATCACAGGTCACAAGAAACAGCGGCGGGCTTCGAGGAACGTCTTGACCTCAGCACAAGATCGCCGCAATTTCCACTTCCTCTCTTTGAGGCAGCGCGTGCTTCAAATCAGCGCTAGGAAATGATGCGGAATCACGCGTTAATGAGGGATATCACAGATCACAAGAACCAGCGGCGGGCTTCGAGGAACGTCTTGACTACAGCTCAAAATCGCTGTAATTTCCACTACCTCTCTTTGAGGCGGCGCATGCTTCAAATAGCGCTAGGAAAAGATGCGGAATCACGCGTGAATGAGGGAGACCACAGATTACAAGAAACAGCGGCGGGCTTCGACGAACGTCTTGACCACAGCTCGAGATCACTGTATTTTTCTCTTCCTCTCTTTGAGGCGGCGCGTGCTTCAAATCATCACTAGGCAATGATGCGGAATCATGCATGAATGAAGGAGATCACAGATCACAAGAAACAGCGCCAGGTTTCAACGAACGTCTTGACCACAGCTCAAAATCGCTGTAATTTCCACTTCCTCTCTTTGAGGCGGCGCGTGCTTCAAATCAGCGCTAGGCAATGATGCGGAATCACGAGTGAATGAGGGAGATCACAGATCACAAGAAAAAGCGGCGGGCTTCGATCAACGTCTTGACCACAGATCATGATCGCTGTAATTTCCACTTCCTCTCTTTGAGGCGGCACGTGCTTCAAATTAGCGCTGGGAAATGATGCGGAATCACAAGTGAATGAGGGAGATCACAGATCACAAGAACCAGCGGCGGGCTTCGAGGAACGTCTTGACCACAGCTCAAGATCGCTGTAATTTCCACTTCCTCTCTTTGAGGCGGCACATGCTTCAAATCAGCGCTAGGCAATGATGCGGAATCACGCCTTAATGACGGATATCACAGATCACAAGAACCAGCGGCGGCCTTCGAGGAACGTCTTGACCACAGCTCAAGAACGCTGTAATTTCCACTTCCTCGCTTTGAGTCGGCGGCTGCTTCAAAAGAGTGCTAGGAAAAGATGAGGAATCACGCGTGAATAAGGGAGATCAAAGAGCACAAGAAACAGCGGCGGGCTTCGACGAACGTCTTGACCACAGCTCAAGATCGCTGTAATTTCCACTTCCTCTCTTTAGGCGGCGCGTGCTTCAAATCAGCGCTAGGAAAAGATGCGGAATCATGCATGAATGACGGAGATCATGGATCACAAGAAACCGCGGCGGGATCTGACGAACGTCTTGACCGCATCTCAAGATAGCTGTAATTTCCACTTCCTCTCTCTGAGGCGGCGCGTGCTTCAAATCAGCGATAGGAAAAGATGCGGAATCACGCGTGAATGAGGGGGATCACAGACCACAAGACACAGCGACAAGCAGCGACGGGCTTCGGGGAACGTTTTGATTACAGCTCAAGATCGCTGTCATTTCCGCTTCCTCTCTTTGAGGCGGCGCGTGCTCAAATCAGAGCTAGGCAACGATGCGGCATCATGCATGAATGAACGAGATCAAAGATCACAAGACACAGCGCCGGGCTTCGACGAACGTCTTGAGCAGAGCTCAAGATCGCTATAATTTCCAATTCTTCTCTTTGAGGCGGCGCGTGCTTCAAAGCAGCGCTAGGCAATGATGCGGAATGATGCGTGAATGAAGGAAATCACAGATCACAAGACACAGCGACAAACCGCGACGGGCTTCGGGGAACGATTTGACCACAGCTTAATATCGCTGTAATTTCCACTTCCTCTCTTTGAGGCAGCGCGTGCTTCAAATCAGCGCTAGGAAAAGATGCGGAATCACGCGTTAATGAGGGAGATCACAGATCACAAGATACAGCGGCGGGCTTCGAGGAACGCCTTGACCACAGCTCAACATCGCTGTAATTTCAACTTCCTCTCTTTGAGGCAGCGCGTGCTTCAAATCAGCGCTAGGAAATGATGCGGAATCACGCGTTAATGAGGGAGATCACAGATCACAAGAACCAGCGGCGGGCTTCGGTGAACGTTTTGACCACAGCTCAAGATCGCTGTAATTTCCACCTCCTCTCTTTGAGGCGGCGCGTGCTTCAAATCAGCGCTAGGCAATGATGCGAAATCACGAGTTAATGACGGAGATCACTGATCACAAGAACCAGCGGCGGGCTTCGAGGAACGTCTTGACCACAGCTCAAGAACGCTGTAATTTCCACTTCCTCTCTTTGAGGCGGCGCGTGCTTCAAATCAGCGCTAGGAAAAGATGCGGAATCACGCGTGAATGAGGGAGACCACAGATTACAAGAAACAGCGGCGGGCTTCGAGGAACGCCTTGACCACAGCTCAAGATCGCTGTCATATCCACTTCCTCGCTTTGAGTCGGCGCCTGCTTCAAATGAGTGCTAGGAAAAGATGCGGAATCACGCGTGATTGAGGGAGATCAAAGACCACAAGAAACAGCGGCGGGCTTCGAGGAACGTCTTGACTACAGCTCAAAATCGCTGTAATTTCCACTACCCCTCTTTGAGGCGGCGCGTGCTTAAAATCAGCGCTAGGCAATGATGCGGAATCACGCGTTAATGACGGAGATCACAGATCACAAGAACCAGCGGCGGGCTTCGAGGAACGTCTTGACCACAACTCAAGAACGCTGTAATTTCCACTTCCTCTTTTTGAGGCGGCGCATGCTTCAAATCAGCGCTAGGAAAAGATGCGGAATCACGCGTGAATAAGGGAGATCAAAGATCACAAGAAACAGCGGCGGGTTTCGACGAACGTCTTGACCACAGCTCAAGATCGCTGTAATTTCCACTTCCTCTCTTTGAGGCGGTGCGTGCTTCAAATCAGCGCTAGGCAATGATGCGGAATCACACGTTAATGACGGAGATCACAGATCACAAGAACCAGCGGCGGCCTTCGAGGAACGTCTTGACCACAGCTCAAGAACGCTGTAATTTCCAGTTCCTCGCTTTGAGTCGGCGCCTGCTTCAAAAGAGTGCTAGGAAAAGATGAGGAATCACGCGTGAATAAGGGAGATCAAAGATCACAAGAAACAGCCACGGGCTTCGACGAACGTCTTGACCACAGCTCAAGATCGCTGTAATTTCCACTTCCTCTCTTTAGGCGGCGCGTGCTTCAAATCAGCGCTAGGAAAAGATGCGGAATCATGCATGAATGACGGAGATCATGGATCACAAGAAACAGCGGCGGGCTTTGAGGAACGTCTTGACCACAGCACAAGATAGCTGTCATTTCCACTTCCTCTCTTTGAGGCGTCGCGTGCATCAAATCAGCGCTAGGCAATGATGCGGAATCACGCGTGATTGATGCAGATCACAGATCACAATAAACAGCGCCGGGCTTCGACGAACGTCTTAAGCACAGCTCAAGATCGCTATAATTTCCAATACCTCTGAGGCGGCGCGTGCTTCAACTCAGCGCTAGAAAAATATGCGGAATCACGCGTGAATGAGGGAGATCACAGATCACAAGAAACCGCGGCGGGATCCGACGAACGTCTTGACCGCAGCTCAAGATAGCTGTAATTTCCACTTCCTCTCTCTGAGGTGGCGCGTGCTTCAAATCAGCGATAGGAAAAGATGCGGAATCACGCGTGAATGAGGGGGATCACAGACCACAAGACACAGCGACAAACAGCGACGGGCTTCGGGGAACGTTTTGATTACAGCTCAAGATCGCTGTCATTTCCACTTCCTCTCTTTGAGGCAGCACGTGCTTCAAATCAGCGATAGGAAAAGATGCGGAATCATGCGTGAATGATGGAGATCACAGATCACAAGACACAGCGACAAACAGCGACGGGCTTCGGGGAACGTTTTGACCACAGCTCAAGATCACTGTCATTTCCACTTCCTCTCTTTGAGGCGGCGCGTGCTAGAGGTCAGTGCTAGGCAATGATGCGGAATCATGCATGAATGAAGCAGATCAAAGATCACAAGAAACATCGCCGGGCTTCGACGAACGTTTTGACCACAGCTCAAGATCGCTGTCATTTCCGCTTCCTCTTTGAGGCGGCGCTTGCTCAAATCAGAGCTAGGCAACGATGCGGAATCATGCATGAATGAACGAGATCAAAGATCACAAGACACAGCGCCGGGATTCGACGAACGTCTTGAGCACAGCTCAAGATCGCTATAATTTCCAATTCTTCTCTTTGAGGCGGCGCGTGCTTCAAAGCAGCGCTAGGCAATGATGCGGAATGATGCGTGAATGAAGCAAATCACAGATCACAAGACACAGCGACAAACCGCGACGGGCTTCGGGGAACGATTTGACCACAGCTTAATATCGCTGTAATTTCCACTTCCTCTCTTTGAGGCAGCGCGTGCTTCAAATCAGCGCTAGGAAAAGATGCGGAATCACGCGTTAATGAGGGAGATCACAGATCACAAGATACAGCGGCGGGCTTCGAGGAACGCCTTGACCACAGCTCAACATCGCTGTAATTTCAACTTCCTCTCTTTGAGGCAGCGCGTGCTTAAAATCAGCGCTAGGAAATGATGCGGAATCACGCGTTAATGAGGGAGATCACAGATCACAAGAACCAGCGGCGGGCTTCGGGGAACGTTTTGACCACAGCTCAAGATCGCTGTAATTTCCACCTCCTCTCTTTGAGGCGGCGCGTGCTTCAAATCAGCGCTAGGCAATGATGCGGAATCACGCGTTAATGACGGAGATCACAGATCACAAGAACCAGCGGCGGGCTTCGAGGAACGTCTTGACCACAGCTCAAGAACGCTGTAATTTCCACTTCCTCTCTTTGAGGCGGCGCGTGCTTCAAATCAGCGCTAGGAAAAGATGCGGAATCACGCGTGAATGAGGGAGACCACAGATTACAAGAAACAGCGGCGGGCTTCGAGGAACGCCTTGACCACAGCTCAAGATCGCTGTCATATCCACTTCCTCGCTTTGAGTCGGCGCCTGCTTCAAATGAGTGCTAGGAAAAGATGCGGAATCACGCGTGATTGAGGGAGATCAAAGACCACAAGAAACAGCGGCGGGCTTCGAGGAACGTCTTGACTACAGCTCAAAATCGCTGTAATTTCCACTACCCCTCTTTGAGGCGGCGCGTGCTTCAAATCAGCGCTAGGCAATGATGCGGAATCACGCGTTAATGACGGAGATCACAGATCACAAGAACCAGCGGCGGGCTTCGAGGAACGTCTTGACCACAACTCAAGAACGCTGTAATTTCCACTTCCTCTCTCTGAGGCGGCGCATGCTTGAAATCAGCGCTAGGAAAAGATGCGGAATCACGCGTGAATGAGGGAGACCACAGATTACAAGAAACAGCGGCGGGCTTCGAGGAACGCCTTGACCACAGCTCAAGATCGCTGTCATATCCACTTCCTCGCTTTGAGTCGGCGCCTGCTTCAAATGAGTGCTAGGAAAAGATGCGGAATGACGCGTGAATGAGGGAGATCAAAGATCACAAGAAACAGCGGCGGGCTTCGACGAACGTCTTGACCACAGCTCGAGATCACTGTATTTTTCTCTTCCTATCTTTGAGGCGGCGCGTGCTTCAAATCATCACTAGGCAATGATGCGGAATCATGCGTGAATGAAGGAGATCACAGATCACAAGAAACAGCGCCAGGTTTCAACGAACGTTTTGACCACAGCTCAAGATCGCTGTAATTTCCACTTCCTCTCTTTGAGGCGGCGCGTGCTTCAAATCAGCGCTAGGCAATGATGCGGAATCACGAGTGAATGAAGGAGATCACAGATCACAAGAAAAAGCGGCGGGCTTCGATCAACGTCTTGACCACAGATCATGATCGCTGTAATTTCCACTTCCTCTCTTTGAGGCGGCACGTGCTTCAAAGTAGCGCTGGGAAATGATGCGGAATCACAAGTGAATGAGGGAGATCACAGATCACAAGAACCAGCGGCGGGCTTCGAGGAACGTCTTGACCACAGCTCAAGATCGCTGTAATTTCCACTTCCTCTCTTTGAGGCGGCGCATGCTTCAAATCAGCGCTAGGCAATGATGCGGAATCACGCCTTAAAGACGGATATCACAGATCACAAGAACCAGCGGCGGCCTTCAAGGAACGTCTTGACCACAACTCAAGATCGCTATAATTTCCAATTCCTCTGAGGCGGCGCGTGCTTCAACTCAGCGCCAGAAAAATATGCGGAATCACGCGTGAAAGAGGGAGATCACAGATCACAAGAAACCGCGGCGGGATCCGACGAACGTCTTGACCGCAGCTCAAGATAGCTGTAATTTCCACTTCCTCTCTCTGAGGTGGCGCGTGCTTCAAATCAGCGATAGGAAAAGATGCGGAATCACGCGTGAATGAGGGGGATCACAGACCACAAGACACAGCGACAAACAGCGACGGGCTTCGGGGAACGTTTTGATTACAGCTCAAGATCGCTGTCATTTCCACTTCCTCTCTTTGAGGCAGCGCGTGCTTCAAATCAGCGATAGGAAAAGATGCGGAATCATGCGTGAATGATGGAGATCACAGATCACAAGACACAGCGACAAACAGCGACGGGCTTCGGGGAACGTTTTGAGCACAGCTCAAGATCACTGTCATTTCCACTTCCTCTCTTTGAGGCGGCGCGTGCTCAAGTCAGTGCTAGGCAATGATGCGGAATCATGCATGAATGAAGCAGATCAAAGATCACAAGAAACATCGCCGGGCTTCGACGAACGTTTTGACCACAGCTCAAGATCGCTGTCATTTCCGCTTCCTCTTTGAGGCGGCGCTTGCTCAAATCAGAGCTAGGCAACGATGCGGAATCATGCATGAATGAACGAGATCAAAGATCACAAGACGCAGCGCCGGGCTTCGACGAACGTCTTGAGCACAGCTCAAGATCGCTATAATTTCCAATTCTTCTCTTTGAGGGGGCGCGTGCTTCAAAGCAGCGCTAGGCAATGATGCGGAATGATGCGTGAATGAAGCAAATCACAGATCACAAGACACAGCGACAAACCGCGACGGGCTTCGGGGAACGATTTGACCACAGCTTAATATCGCTGTAATTTCCACTTCCTCTCTTTGAGGCAGCGCGTGCTTCAAATCAGCGCTAGGAAAAGATGCGGAATCACGCGTTAATGAGGGAGATCACAGATCACAATATACAGCGGCGGGCTTCGAGGAACGCCTTGACCACAGCTCAACATCTCTGTAATTTCAACTTCCTCTCTTTGAGGCAGCGCGTGCTTCAAATCAGCGCTAGGAAATGATGCGGAATCACGCGTTAATGAGGGAGATCACAGATCACAAGAACCAGCGGCGGGCTTCGGGGAACGTTTTGACCACAGCTCAAGATCGCTGTAATTTCCACCTCCTCTCTTTGAGGCGGCGCGTGCTTCAAATCAGCGCTAGGCAATGATGCGCAATCACGCGTTAATGACGGAGATCACAGATCACAAGAACCAGCGGCGGGCTTCGAGGAACGTCTTGACCCCAGCTCAAGAACGCTGTAATTTCCACTTCCTCTCTTTGAGGCGGCGCGTGCTTCAAATCAGCGCTAGGAAAAGATGCGGAATCACGCGTGAATGAGGGAGACCACAGATTACAAGAAACAGCGGCGGGCTTCGAGGAACGCCTTGACCACAGCTCAAGATCGCTGTCATATCCACTTCCTCGCTTTGAGTCGGCGCCTGCTTCAAATGAGTGCTAGGAAAAGATGCGGAATGACGCGTGAATGAGGGAGATCAAAGATCACAAGAAACAGCGGCGGGCTTCGACGAACGTCTTGACCACAGCTCGAGATCACTGTATTTTTCTCTTCCTCTCTTTGAGGCGGCGCGTGCTTCAAATCATCACTAGGCAATGATGCGGAATCATGCGTGAATGAAGGAGATCACAGATCACAAGAAACAGCGCCAGGTTTCAACGAACGTCTTGACCACAGCTCAAGATCGCTGTAATTTCCACTTCCTCTCTTTGAGGCGGCGCGTGCTTCAAATCAGCGCTAGGCAATGATGCGGAATCACGAGTGAATGAAGGAGATCACAGATCACAAGAAAAAGCGGCGGGCTTCGATCAACGTCTTGACCACAGATCATGATCGCTGTAATTTCCACTTCCTCTCTTTGAGGCGGCACGTGCTTCAAATTAGCGCTGGGAAATGATGCGGAATCACAAGTGAATGAGGGAGATCACAGATCACAAGAACCAGCGGCGGGCTTCGAGGAACGTCTTGACCACAGCTCAAGATCGCTGTAATTTCCACTTCCTCTCTTTGAGGCGGCGCATGCTTCAAATCAGCGCTAGGCAATGATGCGGAATCACGCCTTAAAGACTGATATTACAGATCACAAGAACCAGCGGCGGCCTTCGAGGAACGTCGTGACCACAGCTCAAGATCGCTATAATTTCCAATTCCTCTGAGGCGGCGCGTGCTTCAACTCAGCGCTAGAAAAATATGCGGAATCACGCGTGAAAGAGGGAGATTACAGATCACAAGAAACCGCGGCGGGATCCGACGAACGTCTTGACCGCAGCTCAAGATAGCTGTAATTTCCACTTCCTCTCTCTGAGGCGGCGCGTGCTTCAAATCAGCGATAGGAAAAGATGCGGAATCACGAGTGAATGAGGGGGATCAAAGACCACAAGACACAGCGACAAGCAGCGACGGGCTTCGGGGAACGTTTTGATTACAGCTCAAGATCGCTGTCATTTCCACTTCCTCTCTTTGAGGCAGCGCGTGCACAAATCAGTGCTAGGCAACGATGCGGAATCATGCATGAATGAACGAGATCAAAGATCACAAGACACAGCGCCGGGCTTCGACGAACGTCTTGAGCACAGCTCAAGATCGCTATAATTTCCAATTCCTCTCTTTGAGGCGGCGCGTGCTTCAAAGCAGCGCTAGGCAATGATGCGGAATGATGCGTGAATGAAGGAAATCACAGATCACAAGACACAGCGACAAACCGCGACGGGCTTCGGGGAATGTTTTGACCACAGCTCAAGATCGCTGTAATTTCCACTTCCTCTCTTTGAGGCAGCGCGTGCTTCAAATCAGCGCTAGGAAAAGATGCGGAATCATGCAGAAATGAAGGAGATCAAACATCACAAGAAACAGCGCCGGGCTTCGACGAACGTCTTGAGCACAGCTCAAGATCGCTATAATTTCCAATTCCTCTCTTTGAGGCGGCGCGTGCTTCAAAGCAGCGCTATAGGCAATGATGCGGAATGATGCGTGAATGAAGGAGATCACAGATCACAAGACACAGCGACAAACCGCGACGGGCTTCGGTGAACATTTTGACCACAGCTTAAGGTCGCTATAATTTCCACTTCCTCTCTTTGAGGCAGCGCGTGCTTCAAATCAGCGCTAGGAAAAGATGCGGAATCACGCGTTAATGAGGGAGATCACAGATCACAAGATACAGCGGCGGGCTTCGAGCAACGCCTTGACCACAGCTCAACGTCGCTGTAATTTCAACTTCCTCTCTTTGAGGCAGCGCGTGCTTCAAATCAGCGCCAGTAAATGATGCGGAATCACGCGTTAATGAGGGAGATCACAGATCACAAGAACCAGCGGCGGGCTTCGGGGAACGTTTTGACCACAGCTGAAGATCGCTGTAATTTCCACTTCCTCTCTTTGAGGCGGCGCGTGCTTCAAATCAGCGCTAGGCAATGATGCGGAATCACGCGTTAATGACGGAGATCACAGATCACAAGAACCAGCGGCGGGCTTCGAGGAACGTCTTGACCACAGCTCAAGAACGCTGTAATTTCCACTTCCTCTCTTTGAGGCGGCGCGTGCTTCAAATCAGCGCTAGGAAAAGATGCGGAATCACGCGTGAATGAGGGAGACCACAGATTACAAGAAACAGCGGCGGGCTTCGAGGAACGCCTTGACCACAGCTCAAGATCGCTGTCATATCCACTTCCTCGCTTTGAGTCGGCGCCTGCTTCAAATGAGTGCTAGGAAAAGATGCGGAATCACGCGTGAATGAGGGAGATCAAAGATCACAAGAAACAGCGGCGGGCTTCGACGAACGTCTTGACCACAGCTCAAGATCGCTGTATTTTCCACTTCCTCTCTTTAGGCGGCGCGTGCTTCAAATCAGCGCTAGGAAAAGATGCGGAATCATGCATGAATGACGGAGATCATAGATCACAAGAAACAGCGGCGGGCTTTGAGGAACATCTTGACCACAGCACAAGATAGATGTCATTTCCACTTCCTCTCTTTGAGGCGTCGCGTGCTTCAAATCAGCACTAGGCAATGATGCGGAATCAGGCGTGATTGAAGCAGATCACAGATCACAATAAACAGCGCCGGGCTTCGACGAACGTCTTAAGCACAGCTCAAGATCGCTATAATTTCCAATTCCTCTGAGGCGGCGCGTGCTTCAAATCAGCGCTAGGAAAAGATGCGGAATCACGCGTGAATAGCGGAGATCACAGATCACAAGAAACAGCGGCGGGCTTCGACGAACGTCTTGACCACAGCTCAAGATCCCTGTCATTTCCACTTCCTCTGAGGCGGCTCGTGCTTCAAATCAGCGCTACGCAATGATGCGGAATCACGAGTGAATGAGGGAGATCACAGATCACAAGAAAAAGCGGCGGGCTTCGATCAACGTCTTGACCACAGATCATGATCGCTGTAATTTCCACTTCCTCTCTTTGAGGCGGCACGTGCTTCAAATTAGCGCTAGGAAATGATGCGGAATCACAAGTGAATGAGGGAGATCACAGATCACAAGAACCAGCGGCGGGCTTCGAGGAACGTCTTGACCACAGCTCAAGATCGCTGTAATTTCCACTTCCTCTCTTTGAGGCGGCGCATGCTTCAAATCAGCGCTAGGCAATGATGCGGAATCACGCGTTAATGACGGAGATCACAGATCACAAGAACCAGGGGCGGGCTTCGAGGAACGTCTTGACCACAGCTCAAGAACGCTGTAATTCCACTTCCTCTCTTTGAGGCGGCGCGTGCTTCAAATCAGCGCTAGGAAAAGATGCGGAATCACGCGTGAATGAGGGAGACCACAGATTACAAGAAACAGCGGCGGGCTTCGAGGAACGCCTTGACCACAGCTCAAGATCGCTGTCATATCCACTTCCTCGCTTTGAGTCGGCGCCTGCTTCAAATGAGTGCTAGGAAAAGATGCGGAATCACGAGTGAATGAGGGAGATCAAAGATCACAAGAAACAGCGACGGGCTTCGACGAACGTCTTGACCACAGCTCAAGATCGCTGTAATTTCCACTTCCTCTCTTTAGGCGGCGCGTGCTTCAAATCAGCGCTAGGAAAAGATGCGGAATCATGCATGAATGACGGAGATCATGGATCACAAGAAACAGCGGCGGGCTTTGAGGAACGTCTTGACCACAGCACAAGATAGCTGTCATTTCCACTTCCTCTCTTTGAGGCGGCGCGTGCTTGAAATCAGCGCTAGGAAAAGATGCGGAATCACGCGTGAATGAGGGAGACCACAGATTACAAGAAACAGCGGCGGGCTTCGAGGAACGCCTTGACCACAGCTCAAGATCGCTGTCATATCCACTTCCTCGCTTTGAGTCGGCGCCTGCTTCAAATGAGTGCTAGGAAAAGATGCGGAATGACGCGTGAATGAGGGAGATCAAAGATCACAAGAAACAGCGGCGGGCTTCGACGAACGTCTTGACCACAGCTCGAGATCACTGTATTTTTCTCTTCCTCTCTTTGAGGCGGCGCGTGCTTCAAATCATCACTAGGCAATGATGCGGAATCATGCGTGAATGAAGGAGATCACAGATCACAAGAAACAGCGCCAGGTTTCAACGAACGTCTTGACCACAGCTCAAGATCGCTGTAATTTCCACTTCCTCTCTTTGAGGCGGCGCGTGCTTCAAATCAGCGCTAGGCAATGATGCGGAATCACGAGTGAATGAAGGAGATCACAGATCACAAGAAAAAGCGGCGGGCTTCGATCAACGTCTTGACCACAGATCATGATCGCTGTAATTTCCACTTCCTCTCTTTGAGGCGGCACGTGCTTCAAATTAGCGCTGGGAAATGATGCGGAATCACAAGTGAATGAGGGAGATCACAGATCACAAGAACCAGCGGCGGGCTTCGAGGAACGTCTTGACCACAGCTCAAGATCGCTGTAATTTCCACTTCCTCTCTTTGAGGCGGCGCATGCTTCAAATCAGCGCTAGGCAATGATGCGGAATCACGCCTTAAAGACTGATATCACAGATCACAAGAACCAGCGGCGGCCTTCGAGGAACGTCGTGACCACAGCTCAAGATCGCTATAATTTCCAATTCCTCTGAGGCGGCGCGTGCTTCAAATCAGCGATAGGAAAAGATGCGGAATCACGCGTGAATGAGGGGGATCAAAGACCACAAGACACAGCGACAAACAGCGACGGGCTTCGGGGAAAGTTTTGATTACAGCTCAAGATCGCTGTCATTTCCACTTCCTCTCTTTGAGGCAGCGCGTGCACAAATCAGTGCTAGGCAACGATGCGGAATCATGCATGAATGAACGAGATCAAAGATCACAAGACACAGCGCCGGGCTTCGACGAACGTCTTGAGCACAGCTCAAGATCGCTATAATTTCCAATTCCTCTCTTTGAGGCGGCGCGTGCTTCAAAGCAGCGCTAGGCAATGATGCGGAATGATGCGTGAATGAAGGAAATCACAGATCACAAGACACAGCGACAAACCGCGACGGGCTTCGGGGAACGTTTTGACCACAGCTCAAGATCGCTGTAATTTCCACTTCCTCTCTTTGAGGCAGCGCGTGCTTCAAATCAGCGCTAGGAAAAGATGCGGAATCATGCAGAAATGAAGGAGATCAAACATCACAAGAAACAGCGCCGGGCTTCGACGAACGTCTTGAGCACAGCTCAAGATCGCTATAATTTCCAATTCCTCTCTTTGAGGCGGCGCGTGCTTCAAAGCAGCGCTATAGGCAATGATGCGGAATGATGCGTGAATGAAGGAGATCACAGATCACAAGACACAGCGACAAACCGCGACGGGCTTCGGTGAACATTTTGACCACAGCTTAAGATCGCTATAATTTCCACTTCCTCTCTTTGAGGCAGCGCGTGCTTCAAATCAGCGCTAGGAAAAGATGCGGAATCACGCGTTAATGAGGGAGATCACAGATCACAAGATACAGCGGCGGGCTTCGAGCAACGCCTTGACCACAGCTCAACGTCGCTGTAATTTCAACTTCCTCTCTTTGAGGCAGCGCGTGCTTCAAATCAGCGCCAGTAAATGATGCGGAATCACGCGTTAATGAGGGAGATCACAGATCACAAGAACCAGCGGCGGGCTTCGGGGAACGTTTTGACCACAGCTGAAGATCGCTGTAATTTCCACTTCCTCTCTTTGAGGCGGCGCGTGCTTCAAATCAGCGCTAGGCAATGATGCCGAATCACGCGTTAATGACGGAGATCACAGATCACAAGAACCCGCGGCGGGCTTCGAGGAACGTCTTGACCACAGCTCAAGAACGCTGTAATTTCCACTTCCTCTCTTTGAGGCGGCGCGTGCTTCAAATCAGCGCTAGGAAAAGATGCGGAATCACGCGTGAATGAGGGAGACCACAGATTACAAGAAACAGCGGCGGGCTTCGAGGAACGCCTTGACCACAGCTCAAGATCGCTGTCATATCCACTTCCTCGCTTTGAGTCGGCGCCTGCTTCAAATGAGTGCTAGGAAAAGATGCGGAATCACGCGTGAATGAGGGAGATCAAAGATCACAAGAAACAGCGGCGGGCTTCGACGAACGTCTTGACCACAGCTCAAGATCGCTGTATTTTCCACTTCCTCTCTTTAGGCGGCGCGTGCTTCAAATCAGCGCTAGGAAAAGATGCGGAATCATGCATGAATGACGGAGATCATAGATCACAAGAAACAGCGGCGGGCTTTGAGGAACATCTTGACCACAGCACAAGATAGATGTCATTTCCACTTCCTCTCTTTGAGGCGTCGCGTGCTTCAAATCAGCACTAGGCAATGATGCGGAATCAGGCGTGATTGAAGCAGATCACAGATCACAATAAACAGCGCCGGGCTTCGACGAACGTCTTAAGCACAGCTCAAGATCGCTATAATTTCCAATTCCTCTGAGGCGGCGCGTGCTTCAAATCAGCGCTAGGAAAAGATGCGGAATCACGCGTGAATAGCGGAGATCACAGATCACAAGAAACAGCGGCGGGCTTCGACGAACGTCTTGACCACAGCTCAAGATCCCTGTCATTTCCACTTCCTCTGAGGCGGCTCGTGCTTCAAATCAGCGCTACGCAATGATGCGGAATCACGAGTGAATGAGGGAGATCACAGATCACAAGAAAAAGCGGCGGGCTTCGATCAACGTCTTGACCACAGATCATGATCGCTGTAATTTCCACTTCCTCTCTTTGAGGCGGCACGTGCTTCAAATTAGCGCTAGGAAATGATGCGGAATCACAAGTGAATGAGGGAGATCACAGATCACAAGAACCAGCGGCGGGCTTCGAGGAACGTCTTGACCACAGCTCAAGATCGCTGTAATTTCCACTTCCTCTCTTTGAGGCGGCGCATGCTTCAAATCAGCGCTAGGCAATGATGCGGAATCACGCGTTAATGACGGAGATCACAGATCACAAGAACCAGCGGCGGGCTTCGAGGAACGTCTTGACCACAGCTCAAGAACGCTGTAATTCCACTTCCTCTCTTTGAGGCGGCGCGTGCTTCAAATCAGCGCTAGGAAAAGATGCGGAATCACGCGTGAATGAGGGAGACCACAGATTACAAGAAACAGCGGCGGGCTTCGAGGAACGCCTTGACCACAGCTCAAGATCGCTGTCATATCCACTTCCTCGCTTTGAGTCGGCGCCTGCTTCAAATGAGTGCTAGGAAAAGATGCGGAATCACGAGTGAATGAGGGAGATCAAAGATCACAAGAAACAGCGACGGGCTTCGACGAACGTCTTGACCACAGCTCAAGATCGCTGTAATTTCCACTTCCTCTCTTTAGGCGGCGCGTGCTTCAAATCAGCGCTAGGAAAAGATGCGGAATCATGCATGAATGACGGAGATCATGGATCACAAGAAACAGCGGCGGGCTTTGAGGAACGTCTTGACCACAGCACAAGATAGCTGTCATTTCCACTTCCTCTCTTTGAGGCGTCGCGTGCTTCAAATGAGCGCTAGGCAATGATGCGGAATCACGCGTGATTGATGCAGATCACAGATCACAATAAACAGCGCCGGGCTTCGACGAACGTCTTAAGCACAGCTCAAGATCGCTATAATTTCCAATTCCTCTGAGGCGGCGCGTGCTTCAACTCAGCGCTATAAAAATATGCGGAATCACGCGTGAATGAGGGAGATCACAGATCACAAGAAACCGCGGCGGGATCCGACGAACGTCTTGACCGCAGCTCAAGATGGCTGTAATTTCCACTTCCTCTCTTTGAGGCAGCGCGTGCTTCAAATCAGCGATAGCAAAAGATGCGGAATCATGCGTGAATGAGGGAGATCACAGATCACAAGACACAGCGACAAACAGCGATGGGCTTCGGGGAACGTGTTGACCACAGCTCAAGATCGCTGTCATTTCCACTTCCTCTCTTTGAGGCGGCGCGTGCTCAAGTCAGTGCTAGGCAATGATGCGGAATCATGCATGAATGAAGCAGATCAAAGATCACAAGAAACAGCGCCGGGCTTCGACGAACGTTTTGACCACAGCTCAAGATCGCTGTCATTTCCGCTTCCTCTCTTTGAGGCGTCGCGTGCTCAAATCAGTGCTAGGCAACGATGCGGAATCATGCATGAATGAACAAAATCAAAGATCACAAGACACAGCGCCGGGCTTCGACGAACGTCTTGAGCACAGCTCAAGATCGCTATAATTTCCAATTCCTCACTTTGAGGCGGCGCGTGCTTCAAAGCAGCGCTAGGCAATGATGCGGAATGATGCGTGAATGAAGGAAATCACCGATCACAAGACACAGCGACAAACCGCGACGGGCTTCGGGGAACGATTTGACCACTGCTTAAGATCGCTGTAATTTCCACTTCCTCTCTTTGAGGCAGCGCGCGCTTCAAATCAGCGCTAGGAAAAGATGCGGAATCACGCGTTAATGAGGGAGATCACAGATCACAAGATACAGCGGCGGGCTTCGAGGAACGCCTTGACCACGGCTCAACATCGCTATAATTTCCAATTCTTCTCTTTGAGGCGGCGCGTGCTTCAAAGCAGCGCTAGGCAATGATGCGGAATGATGCGTGAATGAAGGAAATCACAGATCACAAGACACAGCGACAAACCGCGACGGGCTTCGGGGAACGATTTGACCACAGCTTAATATCGCTGTAATTTCCACTTCCTCTCTTTGAGGCAGCGCGTGCTTCAAATCAGCGCTAGGAAAAGATGCGGAATCACGCGTTAATGAGGGAGATCACAGATCACAAGATACAGCGGCGGGCTTCGAGGAACGCCTTGACCACAGCTCAACATCGCTGTAATTTCAACTTCCTCTCTTTGAGGCAGCGCGTGCTTCAAATCAGCGCTAGGAAATGATGCGGAATCACGCGTTAATGAGGGAGATCACAGATCACAAGAACCAGCGGCGGGCTTCGGGGAACGTTTTGACCACAGCTCAAGATCGCTGTAATTTCCACCTCCTCTCTTTGAGGCGGCGCGTGCTTCAAATCAGCGCTAGGCAATGATGCGGAATCACGCGTTAATGACGGAGATCACAGATCACAAGAACCAGCGGCGGGCTTCGAGGAACGTCTTGACCACAGCTCAAGAACGCTGTAATTTCCACTTCCTCTCTTTGAGGCGGCGCGTGCTTCAAATCAGCGCTAGGAAAAGATGCGGAATCACGCGTGAATGAGGGAGACCACAGATTACAAGAAACAGCGGCGGGCTTCGAGGAACGCCTTGACCACAGCTCAAGATCGCTGTCATATCCACTTCCTCGCTTTGAGTCGGCGCCTGCTTCAAATGAGTGCTAGGAAAAGATGCGGAATCACGCGTGAATGAGGGAGATCAAAGATCACAAGAAACAGCGGCGGGCTTCGAGGAACGTCTTGACCACAGCTCAAGATCGCTGTAATTTCCACTTCCTCTCTTTGAGGCGGCGCGTGCTTCAAATCAGCGCTAGGAAAAGATGCGGAATCACGCGTGAATGACGGAGATCAAAGATCACAAGAAACAGCGGCGGGCTTCGAGGAACGTCTTGACCACAGCTCAAGATACGCTGTAATTTCCACTTCCTCTCTTTGAGGCGGCGCGTGCTTCAAATCAGCGCTAGGCAATGATGCGGAATCACGCGTGAATGAAGGAGATCACAGATCACAAGAAACAGCGGCGGGCTTCGAGGAACGTCTTGACCACAGCTCAAGATCGCTGTAATTTCCACTTCCTCGCTTTGAGGCGGCGCGTGCTTCAAATGAGCGCTAGGAAAAGATGCGGAATCACGCGTGAATGAGGGAGATCACAGATCACAAGAAACAGCGGCGGGCTTCGACGAACGTCTTGACCACAGCTCGAGATCACTGTATTTTCCACTTCCTCTCTTTGAGGCGGCGCGTGCTTCAAATCAGCGCTAGGCAATGATGCGGAATCATGCGTGAATGAGGGAGATCACAGATCACAAGAAACAGCGGCGGGCTTCATCGAACGTCTTGACCACAGCTCAAGATCGCTGTAATTTCCACTTCCTCTCTTTGAGGCGGCGCGTGCTTCAAATCAGCGCTAGGCAATGATGCGGAATCACGAGTGAATGAGGGAGATCACAGATCACAAGAAACAGCGGCGGGCTTCGAGGAACGTCTTGACCACAGCTCAAGATCGCTGTAATTTCCACTTCCTCTCTTTGAGGCGGCGCGTGCTTCAAATCAGCGCTAGGAAATGATGCGGAATCACGCGTGAATGAGGGAGATCACAGATCACAAGAACCAGCGGCGGGCTTCGAGGAACGTCTTGACCACAGCTCAAGATCGCTGTAATTTCCACTTCCTCTCTTTGAGGCGGCGCGTGCTTCAAATCAGCGCTAGGAAAAGATGCGGAATCACGCGTGAATGAGGGAGATCACAGATCACAAGAAACAGCGGCGGGCTTCGAGGAACGTCTTGACCACAGCTCAAGATCGCTGTAATTTCCACTTCCTCGCTTTGAGTCGGCGCCTGCTTCAAATGAGTGCTAGGAAAAGATGCGGAATCACGCATGAATGACGGAGATCATGGATCACAAGAAACAGCGGCGGGCTTTGAGGAACGTCTTGACCACAGCACAAGATAGCTGTCATTTCCACTTCCTCTCTTTGAGGCGTCGCGTGCATCAAATCAGCGCTAGGCAATGATGCGGAATCACGCGTGAATGACGGAGATCACAGATCACAAGAAACAGCGGCGGGCTTCGACGAACGTCTTGAGCACAGCTCAAGATCGCTGTAATTTCCACTTCCTCTCTTTGAGGCGCGCGTGCTTCAACTCAGCGCTAGAAAAATATGCGGAATCACGCGTGAATGAGGGAGATCACAGATCACAAGAAACCGCGGCGGGATCCGACGAACGTCTTGACCGCAGCTCAAGATAGCTGTAATTTCCACTTCCTCTCTCTGAGGCGGCGCGTGCTTCAAATCAGCGATAGGAAAAGATGCGGAATCACGCGTGAATGAGGGGGATCACAGACCACAAGACACAGCGACAAACAGCGACGGGCTTCGGCGAACGTTTTGATTACAGCTCAAGATCGCTGTCATTTCCACTTCCTCTCTTTGAGGCAGCGCGTGCTTCAAATCAGCGATAGGAAAAGATGCGGAATCATGCGTGAATGATGGAGATCACAGATCACAAGACACAGCGACAAACAGCGACGGGCTTCGGGGAACGTTTTGACCACAGCTCAAGATCACTGTCATTTCCACTTCCTCTCTTTGAGGCGGCGCGTGCTCAAGTCAGTGCTAGGCAATGATGCGGAATCATGCATGAATGAAGCAGATCAAAGATCACAAGAAACAGCGCCGGGCTTCGACGAACGTTTTGACCACAGCTCAAGATCGCTGTCATTTCCGCTTCCTCTCTTTGAGGCGGCGCGTGCTCAAATCAGTGCTAGGCAACGATGCGGAATCATGCATGAATGAACGAGATCAAAGATCACAAGACACAGCGCCGGGCTTCGACGAACGTCTTGAGCACAGCTCAAGATCGCTATAATTTCCAATTCCTCTCTTTGAGGCGGCGCGTGCTTCAAAGCAGCGCTAGGCAATGATGCGGAATGATGCGTGAATGAAGGAAATCACAGATCACAAGACACAGCGACAAACCGCGACGGGCTTCGGGGAACGATTTGACCACAGCTTAAGATCGCTGTAATTTCCACTTCCTCTCTTTGAGGCAGCGCGTGCTTCAAATCAGCGCTAGGAAATGATGCGGAATCACGCGTTAATGAGGGAGATCACAGATCACAAGAACCAGCGGCGGGCTTCGAGGAACGTCTTGACCACAGCTCAAGATCGCTGTAATTTCCACTTCCTCTCTTTGAGGCGGCGCGTGCTTCAAAGTCAGCGCTAGGCAATGATGCGGAATCATGCGTGAATGAAGGAGATCACAGATCACAAGACACAGCGACAAACCGCGACGGGCTTCGGGGAACGATTTGACCACAGCTCAAGATCGCTGTAATTTCCACTTCCTCTCTTTGAGGCGGCGCGTGCTTCAAATCAGCGCTAGGAAAAGATGCGGAATCATGCGTGAATGAGGGAGATCACAGATCACAAGACACAGCGCGCGGGCTTCGAGGAACGCCTTGACCACAGCTCAACATCGCTGTAATTTCCACTTCCTCTCTTTGAGGCAGCGCGTGCTTCAAATCAGCGCTAGGAAATGATGCGGAATCACGCGTTAATGAGGGAGATCACAGATCACAAGAACCAGCGGCGGGCTTCGGGGAACGTTTTGACCACAGCTCAAGATCGCTGTAATTTCCACCTCCTCTCTTTGAGGCGGCGCGTGCTTCAAATCAGCGCTAGGCAATGATGCGGAATCACGCGTTAATGACGGAGATCACAGATCACAAGAACCAGCGGCGGGCTTCGAGGAACGTCTTGACCACAGCTCAAGAACGCTGTAATTTCCACTTCCTCTCTTTGAGGCGGCGCGTGCTTCAAATCAGCGCTAGGAAAAGATGCGGAATCACGCGTGAATGAGGGAGACCACAGATTACAAGAAACAGCGGCGGGCTTCGAGGAACGCCTTGACCACAGCTCAAGATCGCTGTCATATCCACTTCCTCGCTTTGAGTCGGCGCCTGCTTCAAATGAGTGCTAGGAAAAGATGCGGAATGACGCGTGAATGAGGGAGATCAAAGATCACAAGAAACAGCGGCGGGCTTCGACGAACGTCTTGACCACAGCTCAAGATCGCTGTATTTCCATCCTCTCTTTGAGGCGGCGCGTGCTTCAAATCAGTCGCTAGGCAATGATGCGGAATCATGCGTGAATGAGGGAGATCACAGATCACAAGAAACAGCGCCAGGGCTTCGAGCGAACGTCTTGACCACAGCTCAAGATCGCTGTAATTTCCACTTCCTCTCTTTGAGGCGGCGCGTGCTTCAAATCAGCGCTAGGCAATGATGCGGAATCACGCGTGAATGAGGGAGATCACAGATCACAAGAAAAAGCGGCGGGCTTCGAGGAACGTCTTGACCACAGCTCAAGATCGCTGTAATTTCCACTTCCTCTCTTTGAGGCGGCGCGTGCTTCAAATCAGCGCTGGGCAATGATGCGGAATCACAAGTGAATGAGGGAGATCACAGATCACAAGAACCAGCGGCGGGCTTCGAGGAACGTCTTGACCACAGCTCAAGATCGCTGTAATTTCCACTTCCTCTCTTTGAGGCGGCGCATGCTTCAAATCAGCGCTAGGCAATGATGCGGAATCACGCGTGAATGACGGAGATCACAGATCACAAGAACCAGCGGCGGGCTTCGAGGAACGTCTTGACCACAGCTCAAGATCGCTGTAATTTCCACTTCCTCGCTTTGAGTCGGCGCCTGCTTCAAATGAGTGCTAGGAAAAGATGCGGAATCACGCGTGAATGAGGGAGATCAAAGATCACAAGAAACAGCGGCGGGCTTCGAGGAACGTCTTGACCACAGCTCAAGATCGCTGTAATTTCCACTACCTCTCTTTGAGGCGGCGCGTGCTTCAAATCAGCGCTAGGCAATGATGCGGAATCACGCGTTAATGACGGAGATCACAGATCACAAGAACCAGCGGCGGGCTTCGAGGAACGTCTTGACCACAGCTCAAGAACGCTGTAATTTCCACTTCCTCTCTTTGAGGCGGCGCGTGCTTCAAATCAGCGCTAGGAAAAGATGCGGAATCACGCGTGAATGAGGGAGACCACAGATTACAAGAAACAGCGGCGGGCTTCGAGGAACGCCTTGACCACAGCTCAAGATCGCTGTCATATCCACTTCCTCGCTTTGAGTCGGCGCCTGCTTCAAATGAGTGCTAGGAAAAGATGCGGAATCACGCGTGAATGAGGGAGATCAAAGATCACAAGAAACAGCGGCGGGCTTCGACGAACGTCTTGACCACAGCTCAAGATCGCTGTAATTTCCACTTCCTCTCTTTGAGGCGGCGCGTGCTTCAAATCAGCGCTAGGCAATGATGCGGAATCACGCGTGAATGAAGGAGATCACAGATCACAAGAAACAGCGGCAGGTCTTCGACGAACGTCTTGACCACAGCTCAAGATCGCTGTAATTTCCACTTCCTCTCTTTGAGGCGGCGCGTGCTTCAAATCAGCGCTAGGCAAAGATGCGGAATCACGCGTGAATGAGGGAGATCACAGATCACAAGAAAAAGCGGCGGGCTTCGAGGAACGTCTTGACCACAGCTCAAGATCGCTGTCATTTCCACTTCCTCGCTTTGAGTCGGCGCCTGCTTCAAAAGAGTGCTAGGAAAAGATGAGGAATCACGCGTGAATGAGGGAGATCAAAGATCACAAGAAACAGCGGCGGGCTTCGACGAACGTCTTGACCACAGCTCAAGATCGCTGTAATTTCCACTTCCTCTCTTTAGGCGGCGCGTGCTTCAAATCAGTGCTAGGAAAAGATGCGGAATCATGCATGAATGACGGAGATCATGGATCACAATAAACAGCGCCGGGCTTCGACGAACGTCTTAAGCACAGCTCAAGATCGCTATAATTTCCAATTCCTCTGAAGCGGCGCGTGCTTCAACTCAGCGCTAGAAAAATATGCGGAATCACGCGTGAATGAGGGAGATCACAGATCCCAAGAAACCGCGGCGGGATCCGACGAACGTCTTGACCGCAGCTCAAGATAGCTGTAATTTCCACTTCCTCTCTCTGAGGCGGCGCGTGCTTCAAATCAGCGATAGGAAAAGATGCGGAATCACGCGTGAATGAGGGGGATCAAAGACCACAAGACACAGCGACAAACAGCGACGGGCTTCGGGGAACGTTTTGATTACAGCTCAAGATCGCTGTCATTTCCACTTCCTCTCTTTGAGGCAGCGCGTGCTTCAAATCAGCGATAGGAAAAGATGCGGAATCATGCGTGAATGATGGAGATCACAGATCACAAGACACAGCGACAAACAGCGACGGGCTTCGGGGAAAGTTTTGACCACAGCTCAAGATCACTGTCATTTCCACTTCCTCTCTTTGAAGCGGCGCGTGCTCAAGTCAGTGCTAGGCAATGATGCGGAATCATGCATGAATGAAGCAGATCAAAATCACAAGAAACAGCGCCGGGCTTCGACGAACGTTTTGACCACAGCTCAAGATCGCTGTCATTTCCGCTTCCTCTCTTTGAGGCGGCGCGTGCTCAAATCAGAGCTAGGCAACGATGCGGAATCATGCATGAATGAACGAGATCAAAGATCACAAGACACAGCGCCGGGCTTCGACGAACGTCTTGAGCACAGCTCAAGATCGCTATAATTTCCAATTCTTCTCTTTGAGGCGTCGCGTGCATCAAATCAGCGCTAGGCAATGATGCGGAATCACGCGTGATTGATGCAGATCACAGATCACAATAAACAGCGCCGGGCTTCGACGAACGTCTTAAGCACAGCTCAAGATCGCTATAATTTCCAATTCCTCTGAGGCGGCGCGTGCTTCAAATCAGCGATAGGAAAAGATGCGGAATCACGCGTGAATGAGGGGGATCAAAGACCACAAGACACAGCGACAAACACCGACGGGCTTCGGGGAACGTTTTGATTACAGCTCAAGATCGCTGTCATTTCCACTTCCTCTCTTTGAGGCAGCGCGTGCTTCAAATCAGCGATAGGAAAAGATGCGGAATCATGCGTGAATCATGGAGATCACAGATCACAAGACACAGCGACAAACAGCGACGGGCTTCGGGGAACGTTTTGACCACAGCTCAAGATCACTGTCATTTCCACTTCCTCTCTTTGAGGCGGCGCGTTCTCAAGTCAGTGCTAGGCAATGATGCGGAATCATGCATGAATGAAGCAGATCAAAGATCACAAGAAACAGCGCCGGGCTTCGACGAACGTTTTGACCACAGCTCAAGATCGCTGTCATTTCCGCTTGCTCTCTTTGAGGCGGCGCGTGCTCAAATCAGAGCTAGGCAACGATGCGGAATCATGCAAGAATGAACGAGATCAAAGATCACAAGACACAGCGCCGGGCTTCGACGAACGTCTTGAGCACAGCTCAAGATCGCTATAATTTCCAATTCTTCTCTTTGAGGCGGCGCGTGCTCAAGTCAGTGCTAGGCAATGATGCGGAATCATGCATGAATGAAGCAGATCAAAGATCACAAGAAACAGCGCCGGGCTTCGACGAACGTTTTGACCACAGCTCAAGATCGCTGTAATTTCCACCTCCTCTCTTTGAGGCGGCGCGTGCTTCAAATCAGCGCCTGGCAATGATGCGGAATCACGCGTTAATGACGGAGATCACAGATCACAAGAACCAGCGGCGGGCTTCGGGGAACGTCTTGACCACAGCTCAAGAACGCTGTAATTTCCACTTCCTCTCTTTGAGGCGGCGCGTGCTTCAAATCAGCGCTAGGAAAAGATGCGGAATCACGCGTGAATGAGGGAGACCACAGATTACAAGAAACAGCGGCGGGCTTCGAGGAACGCCTTGACCACAGCTCAAGATCGCTGTCATATCCACTTCCTCGCTTTGAGTCGGCGCCTGCTTCAAATGAGTGCTAGGAAAAGATGCGGAATCACGCGTGATTGAGCGAGATCAAAGACCACAAGAAACAGCGGCGGGCTTCGACGAACGTCTTGACCACAGCTCAAGATCGCTGTAATTTCCACTTCCTCTCTTTAGGCGGCGCGCGCTTCAAATCAGCGCTAGAAAAAATGCGGAATCACGCGTGAATGAGGGAGATCACAGATCACAAGAAACCGCGGCGGGATCCGACGAACGTCTTGACCGCAGCTCAAGATAGCTGTAATTTCCACTTCCTCTCTCTGAGGCGGCGCGTGCTTCAAATCAGCGATAGGAAAAGATGCGAAATCACGCGTGAATGAGGGGGATCACAGACCACAAGACACAACGACAAACAGCGACGGGGTTCGGGGAACGTTTTGATTACAGCTCAAGATCGCTGTCATTTCCACTTCCTCTCTTTGAAGCAGCGCGTGCTTCAAATCATAGCTATGCAATGATGCGGAATGACGCGTGAATGAAGGAGATCAAAGATCACAAGAAACAGCGCCGGGCTTCGACGAACGTCTTGAGCACAGCTCAAGATCGCTGTAATTTCCAATTAGTCTCTTTGAGGCGGCGCGTGCTTCAAAGCAGCGCTAGGCAATGAGGCGGAATGATGCGTGAATGAAGGAGATCACAGATCACAAGACACAGCGACAAACAGCGACGGGCTTCGGGGAACATTTTGACCACAGCTTAAGATCGCTATATTTTCCAATTCCTCTCTTTGAGGCGGCGCGTGCTTCAAATTAGCGATAGGAAAAGATGCGGAATCACGCGTGATTGATGGAGAACACAGATCACAATAAACAGCGCCGGGCTTCGACGAACGTCTTGAGCACAGCTCAAGATCGCTATAATTTCCAATTCCTCTCTTTGAGGCGGCGCGTGCTTCAAATCAGCGATAGGAAAAGATGCGGAATCGCGCGTGAATAACGGAGATCACAGATCACAAGAAACAGCGGCGGGCTTCGAGGAACGTCTTGACCACAGCACATGATCGCTGCAATTTCCACTTCCTCTCTTTGAGGCAGCGCGTGCTTCAAATCAGCGCTAGGAAATGATGCGGAATCACGCGTTAATGAGGGAGATCACAGATCACAAGAACCAGCGGCGGGCTTCGAGGAACGGCTTGACTACAGCTCAAAATCGCTGTAATTTCCACTTCCTCTCTTTGAGGCGGCGCGTGCTTCAAATCAGCGCTAGGCAATGATGCGGAATCACGCGTTAAAGACGGAGATCACAGATCACAAGAACCAGCGGAGGACTTCGAGGAACGTCTTGACCACAGCTCAAGAACGCTGTAATTTCCACTTCCTCTCTTTGAGGCGGCGCATGCTTCAAATCAGCGCTAGGAAAAGATGCGGAATCACGCGTGAATGAGGGAGACCACAGATTACAAGAAACAGCGGCGGGCTTCGAGGAACGCCTTGACCACAGCTCAAGATCGCTGTCATTTCCATTTTTGAGGCGGCGCGTGCTTCAAATCAGCGCTAGGCAATGATGCGGAATCGTGCGTGAATGAGGGAGATCACAGGTCACAAGAAACAGCGGCGGGCTTCGAGGAACGTCTTGACCACAGC
>JARKHS020010225.1:0-67295 GCA_030143305.2 Amblyomma americanum | reverse complement strand
CAAAAGCAGAAGAGCAGTATGCTAATTTTAGTGTACTGAATGCTTGTTTGCCCTGAAGTGCACCAATCTTCACAACTTCGATCAAAATACTCTTACCTTAATTCCATCAGCACAATATCCACGAACAGCAAAGTCTTGGCACACTTCTGCTTTTGAGCTGACCTTGACGTGCCGATATGGGCAAGGATTATTAGTACATCGTCCTTTCAGGAAGAAGGAACACACGGGCATCTTTTCTGGTGCAACCTTGTGTGAAAATTGGCAATCAGACACTTTGCAAGTGCCACGCAGGTATCTGCAACAAAACTGTTCAGTCAAAAACACACAACATAAACATGTACTGTCACGAAAGAAGGAATTAGTGAATAGCTTCAAGAATACAAAACACATGCTATACTTTTGTACAGGGAATCCTGAGGCAGTACTGCTCTGGGTAAAATCAGCAGCAATACTCCACTGTCACCATCACCTACCCACCCATGTTGACATCAGGACAAAAGCTTCTCCCACTGATTTGCAATTAGCCATGTGCTGCATCAACTGTGACTAACCTATCTTGACAAAGTTCCCAATTTCACCTGCCCACCTGACCCTCTGCATCGCTGGCTGAAAGCAAATTTTGATCACCTATTTCAGCTGAGTATAGGCTGTATGAACCTTATTGCACAAGTTCTCTGTAACATCTTCCTGCTATTCAAACAGCAAAATGCAACATGGATTGCATGTCTGAAACAACAGGATTAAATTTAAGGGCAAGCAACATCGAAAATCTTTTCCTTGGTGTTTTTTTATGCTTGTAAATCACACAACATGCACAGTCCATGGCAGCTTTGCCTTCACTGCCATTGACCTAATGCTGTCTTCAAGTACGCTGGCACGCGTTTTTTTCCCTTGTATCAGCGATAGTTCACATGCTAACTTACACCACACTCACACAGGCGAGTTTAGTGAGACTTTACGAAGTTCACATCCCTTAAAAGAATTACACTTTTTATGCACGCTGTCACACGGCAAAAAGAAGTGTCATTTGGAAATGATCGCAGTGGTGATGGATGTTGCAGCACCCTGTGGAAATTTTGTTTTCGCGTAAAGACAAAGAATATAATTTTATCGCAAACCTAGTTACTCCAAGTTAATTTTCAGTTGTATTTCCACAGCTGAAAACATGCTGTTGGCTACAAAAAGCATCACGATCCAAGTAAAGTAATACTCCTGCCACAAGGGCGCTTCGAATGAGTTTCCAACAAAATGTTATTCAACAAAATGCAGCCTTCTGCTGCACATGAATTTATGATACATTCGGCTGAGATACAATCGAGTCAACGGAGCTCCGTAAAGAAATTCAAAATTTTGGAACGCCTTAAAAAAGCGAACACAGCCCACATTGACCAACAGCCATTGCCATCACTTCGCCCCGCCCAAAGCAGCGCCGGACGACTGCCTCAGTTCTGTGGATGTTGATTTTCATATGTTTGCTCACTTTTTTCTGCTGCTTCTTTAGCAAATATTTTGTGCACTCGCTAAATGAGTGCTTGAAGATCATAGTAAACCACTGAGCATTTACCACATAAGCATCAAATTTCCCCAGGAATACACCGATGAAGAAAAATGCACTCCAGTACTCTAGTTTACAGCGCAGTGCACAAACTGCTAGTGCTCATTTGCATGACATAAAATGCAAGCTGTGTTTTCGGTATGCTACAACCTTTGCCCGTAAAGTTTCAAAACTGATTGACTTTCTTCTCTAGAAATGATTCCCCAAAACAAATGTTGGTGCGTATGTGTAGCACCATCTTTTCGGGCTAACCCGAGCTATTTATGTTAATTGCTGTGGCAGCCGCTAGATAGCAGTACATGTAGAAAAATACGTTGTCAAAGTCGTCTGCGCATTCTACTGTGAGTGAATGTGAAGAGATGGATGTCCACCTCGAACAGCGTGTAAACATAAAATTCTGTGTGAAGCTTGGCAAGACAGGCACACAGACGTATGAGCTCCTTCGTGACGCTTACGGCAATGAGACATTATCACGGGCACGAGTTTCCGAGTGGCACAAGAGGTTCGTTTCGGGGAGAACGTTGGTGGAAGACGACACAAGGCAGGGGCGCCCTTCAACCTCACGGAATGAAAACAATGTGGCTCGAATCAGGGAAATTGTACAGCAAGGCCGCACCCTTACAGTCCACATGCTATCAGATGTTCTCGACATTAGTCAGACAACATGCCACCAAATTTTGCGTGAGCACTTGGTGAAACGAAAGCTGAATGCCAGACTTGTGCCGCACTCCCTCACACAGGACCAGAAGGACAAGCAAGCATGAGTGAGTGCCGATTTGCTCTCAGAGGCAGAGAAGGATGCTGCATTCGTCGACAGCATCATTTCTGAAGACGAAACATGGTGTTTTCAATACCATCCTCAAACAATAAGGCAGGCGCCGAATGGCGGTCCACAAGCTTTCCGGCGTCGAGAAAGGTGCGGCGACAGAAGACCAAAACAAAGACGATTCTGATAGCTTTTCGATGCCAGAGGTGTCACACACCACGAGTTCGTCCCACAAGGGCAGACGGTGAATCAGGAGGTTTATATCCGCGTGCTCCAATACATACGTGATGCGTTGCGACGCTGTCGCCCTGACTTGGGGCATCTGAACAATGGAGCCTTCTCCACGATAACACAAGGCCGCACACTGCTCTCAGCATGACAAAATTTCTCGCCAAGCACAGCATTACTATACTTCCCCATCCGCCATACTCGCCTGACCTCTCCCCATGCGATTTTTTTCCTGTTTCCTCGTGTGAAGGGAGCCCTAAAAGGTCGCTGGATGGAGAGCGTGGAGGCCATAAAATCGCCACGACAAAGGAGCTGACAGCCCTGCCAAAAGAAACGTTTTCCAACTATTTCCAAGAACTCAAGAAGCGTTGGAAGCTGTGTATAGACTGCAGTGGAGACTACTTCGAAGGGGTGCTGCACAAATGATTTCAATGTTAAACGCATTTTTTTTTTAATGGACTCAGTCTCGGAACTTTACGGTCAAAGGTTGTAAATAATCTCATTCTCATTTTCGTACCGGTTGTACCCTTGTTTGCTTAAACATTGCGAAAAATCTGTAGGAAATGCAAAAGTGATCGCACACCTGGGGAACACTTGTTAGGCTGGTTGCTGCCATCACGTAGTGCCGGCACTTCTTGCTAATTGACCCTGCTTCCTCCAATATGACAAATATTTAATTTTAGATCACTTTATCCAGAAATATGTTTGGTGACCGTTCGCATTAGCTGAAACAGCCTTATTAGTAATCCACAAGCGATGACGACTGCTGAAGAACAACATGAACTGGTGGGCGAGTTGGTCAGACATAGTTCTTGTAAACCAGCACAACGGCTCGAAGCCAAACAGAAAGGGACAAAACACAGCGCTGAACCTCAAGAACTTGCATATCCTTATGCCGTGGCTAACTGAAGGCTGAAAGCCCACAAACAAGCCCAGCACCTCGGGAGGCAGAATGCGCTTTCGAATGCAGAAGCCAAGCATTCGCGATTTACACTAAGCATTTGCGATGACGGGTATGAAACGAGACGGTTCGGTGAGACAGGACGAAGAAATAGAGCCCCTTGTACAAGAAATAAAGCTGTACAACATGAACTGGTGAACTGGTCTGCAGCAAGTGTCACCAAAGCACATCGTGTGGCATTGCGCTGACACTTTAGGCGAAAGAGAGATACTGCACATGAAGCTAGCTACGAAGCTTGCCATTGTGTTGATCAAATTTATCATCAATGTCGCTCATTGAAAGTGAACCTAAATGTGCCCATGTGACAGGGGTAAAACAACACAGCATGTGACTTTTCATACTATCAACGCCACTGTGCAACACACCTGCACGTAGCTGCTGGGTAAGAGATTGCGGCCCCTACAGACTTTAACGTGATAGCATTAGAGCGGACGTTCGGCGGAAAAGCCATGCGCATTGTCACACTAATTCAGGATTGGTCGGCATAGGTTGCGACGTCAGACCATATTCAACCAATGAGAGAGAGATGCTGCTCGCCCGATGTCAAGGTGGATGACAGGTGAGGGTTGGCACTGTGCCAGCTGCGCAGCAGTCGGAGCATGTGGGACATTTTTACTACTCTATGCTTGGCACATCGCGTCACGTGATGGTGTGTGTGACGTGGCTGTGGGGGTAATAGAACAGCGACAGAGCGCTTGTCAGTCGTGTCAGCAGTACATTTGTGTAAAATGAAAGAGGCTCCAAGACGGATGCCTGCATAGCCTACTGGTACTTGTGGAGTTGCAAAGGAAGGCTAAGTGACTTTTAACGCTATTAAGTTCAGTTTCCTAAGGGTTGGTTATTAGTTTGCAAATTTTTTTTCACTTTACACCCTTGACAGCATTCATATTTCACCTTTCTGTCAGTTGGAGCTCTAAATGTGCACTCTAGCAACGTCAGCATTTCAGTGTTCCATGCAGTGAACAGACAAAATGCAAATGCGCTTAAAGATGTAAACTGGATAGTGTTAGGATCCTCATGCCCATAGACTACACAGAGGTGCATCACCGCCAAGTGGCTGAAAGTCAAAAAGACACACCCTTCACTGTTCGCATCTGAACCACCACAGTTAGTACATGCACTTAACATGTTAAACCATACACAGGCTGTGCCAATGGCTTGATTCAAGCTGTCAAAAATACAAAATTGTACTCCTTGCACATGCTGACAGCATTAAAGATTTTCACAACAGCAATACAACAAGAATGTTTCAACACTGTCATATTTACAAGCACCATAAGCTGCTGTAATGCTGCTTAATAATTACAATCGTATTTACTGATGTTGAAAATGCCTGGTCATTCGGAACATTTTAAAGTCTGCTCAGAGTTATTAGTACATCATTCCTTAAGCTAGCTTTGGGTTATATGGCACCTTACACCAATAAAATATAACAAGAGTTCAAAAGGCAAGACACAATCCAGAATGCTGGGCTAGTTTCTACTTACCTAGTGCATACAGCCACCTTTTCAGGATCATGAATGTAGCCACAGCTGTCTCCCTTATTGCAGCGGCCAAACCGATTGAAGAAAATGCAATATGATTTCCACTGTAGCCTCCGACTAGTGTTGACTGTTCGCACCCTCTGAATGCTGCGGTTAACTGCACGACTGCAAAACAAAGAAAAAAGATGTCAATATGCAGTCAGCACAGGATGGCTTCGGAGCACTCAACCTGAGGTATGTTCTTGTCTCTGCAGATGGCGTTTGTGAAAGCACTCCTGGCTTCTGCTCAATGTAGGTCTGTCCACCAACATCGATGCGAGCCAGCCCACTTGCAAATGAATTACGTCGTGGCTGTGAAATGCGGCGAAGGACCTTGCCAGTTTTATCCATGGTGTAGACAGAACCCCGCACCGTGATTATTCGCTCATGACATGGAGAGGCTGCACAGACAAAAAGTGTAGCAAATACAATAGAAAAAAAAGGGCAGGGAAAAGCCACTGAGCAAACTCGTGTAGTAACCTTTGCAAGCCACTGGGCTCTGGGAAAGGGACCTCCTGAATTCCCTTGACAACTTGTTCCTTGAGGCTTTGTATGTAATATTTCCAATCTTGATGTAGTGGGAATGAGTGGTATTTAGGTCTGTGCTTGATTTCCTAAAATGAAATCAAAACAGATGAAGATGCAATGTACAGCAATGTGCATATCGTAATCTGGATCAGTGAAAATTATATACCCAGTCATTTTCCTCTTCTGGCCATGAAAATAATGGGTGCTTGAATAGGATGGAGGCCAGAACCGTTTCATTCCAGACATGGCTGCACACCTCTCTGCACAATAACAGCACAAAGCTAAGTATATGCAATCCTCAGTTTTCAAATTAAAGATGACATTGCTTAGTTTTCACACTCCAAGCAGAACTCACGACAATCGGGTTAAACCCCATTTCTAACCAATAAAGCACCTTCAAGACAACAACTAAACAGTGCAAATAGCCGGACGCCACACAGAAACTAAGACACACCAAGAATAATTTCTAGAATGACATTTTCAGTTAATTTTGATCACTTTAAATCTCTTATAATGCTTTGTTTCCACAGTGTGGCTTCACCTCAGGTTAAATTCCAAAAGTACCTCTTAGCAGCAAGCCACCAGAATGCAGTTAATGAATGACATCTTATTGGCATCACTGTATCAGGCAATACCAGTGTTAATAACACCCTGCATCAGTAAAATAGCGCACTTCAAATGGCCACCGTGATGATGAAAGAATGTTTTCGGAAATTACACACAAAGGCGGGCAGGCTTAGCACATACATGCTATACTGTGCATGAGACTAACATATAAGACAAAACGATAGCCATAAATGAGAAGCAAGATATATCCAATTTAGCAATGTTTCTTTGTCGTCTACCATTTACAGATTATGAAAATAATAAGCAAGAAATTGAGATAGTGAAAAACTAGGTACTGCAAAAAAAACAAGCACTAGCATCTATTTTTTCTGGCAAGACTAATTCCAGAAAATCTGCATTATTGAAATATTTCTTGACCACACTTTGTGACCAACTTTGCCATCAAGAAACAGAACCCAGTTTTTACTTCCAAAATTCTAAAAAAAACTTTAAAAGCAAAAATGAAGCGCCCGAAACACACATACACCCAATATGCATTTGGATTTCCAACTTAATATTGGGAATACACAAAAAATTTGCTTTTCATGGTTAATACAGTGGACTCATTAATTTGAACTTTCAATTATTCAAACTGATAACTTGGTTCTACCAACATGAAGTGTATTACAAAGGCCCCGAAAATTTCATACTCCACATAAATCAAACTATGGTCCACTCTGAGTTCTAATAACCAAGAGTCGACTGTACACTGTTTCCCTGAAAACCTTTTACAAATATGTGATGTTGTTAACATTACGAAATGGTACATCTGAAATGAGCTCACCTCACACTTGTCACTGGTGCTGTGCAGCTCCCAATAATACTGTAACTAGACAGTCCCCAGCTACATTCAAGCAAGCAAAACATGCAGTATTGCTTCTGTGCACTTCAGACATTTGTGCTACAGTTTCCATGCACTCATCTCGAAGTCTCAAGCAAGCAGTTAACATATATAATAGTCAGCACTTCAACAGTAACGTTTACCACAGAAAATCTAGGTTTGACAAATGCAGCGCTTTCAAATATAAAACTATCACATAGTCAAAACAGTGGCACTAAGCAGGGTATTGACAAATGAAACATACCAAATTGCGATCGCTGTGGCCTCTGCAATGAAGTTCTAGACTTGTTTACATTGTTCAGCTTGTACTTTTTCACAATGCGCCTGGCTCCAAGGCGAGTGAGGTTTGAACTTGGGCTCTTGATTGGTGTTGCAGCTTTTGCCCTGTTTCGTATCAGCCTGTAGGTGGACACAAGCGGTCGCGGACTCTTCATGCTGGGGTTGCTTGGTGCAGTGCCAAAACGACCATTTGAGCACGCCGTGCCATTTGTTTCACTCTTCCTTCGGTACACGTATCTGCCTGACGGCGGACGTTTAAAAGACGTGTGGCATGACAAGGCCGTGCAGGTGACAGTGGCTGGCGGAACGCTTAATAGCTTCCTTGCTTCTAATATTCCAGGCTTCAGCTCTGGCTTCTCAGTGGTGTTCGGCCTAGCATGTAGCTTCGTCAAAGTGTACCTACTCTTGTGCACAACTGTTGAGCGGGATCTCGGTTGCGGCGTTCTTTGTAGACCGAACGTATTACGCACAATAGAAGAGTCCTGGCTGCCAACGTTTTCGGTACTCCTAGTTGAACAGTGCGGATCCACTTTCAGTACGTTGGTAAATCTCCCTCCTGAGCACACTGCGCTACGAGCACGAGTTACAGGTGCGTTGACCTTTTTATAACGACTTAAACTTCCTATTTGCGTGCTTTCTTGTGTTTTCGTCAAGAAATGATGGCTGTCAATCAGACCTAGAAACAGAGTCGGCGAATAATTAGCTCACACAATCACGCACAGATAATTATTTGCCTTTAACTGGCGACTAGGCACTGAAAAAACGCGTTATGCAGCTGAGTCGGCGAATAATTAGCTCACACAATCACGCACAGATAATTATTTGCCTTTAACTGGCGACTAGGCACTGCAAAAACGCGTTATGCAGCTGAAACCACTTACGCGAAAGATACGAGATTTCGTCCTGCAAAGCTTTCTTCTCGTGATCAGTTTGGGCCATCTTGACAGCTGGACGCAGTCAAAAACGCTCCAAGCCTTATAAAAGACTGGAAGGAACCTGTAAGTAGTGCAATCGAAATTACTGCCAGAGATTTTATGAGCTAAGGCTACGAATGGATGCAAAGCTCGGACTCACCTGCGATGGTGCCAGTGGCTTCGAAAGCATAATCCGCACAGATACAGCTAAGAGACCTGTGTGCTTCACGTTTTATCTCACGCCAATATATCACGCTGTAACACTAGCCTAGTAGCAAGACGACAACGGCACCAAATACGTTCGCAGCTGCGCATGCTGCTCGCGCTACCAGCTGCTGCCAACTCCAGCCGTTGCGCCGCCAAGTTCGCCAACATCGGATTGGACTGGATTCAGAAATTTCCACCCGGCCGTAACTCGACTGTTCATCTATCCATTATTGTCCTAAAAACATAAGCGATGAGCTCCTTTTCTGCTCCTTCTTGAACAAGCGAACATTCAAAACATGGTCGTAACGAAACCTTACGGCATTAAAAAAAATTCTGAGAGCACGTGCTGTGAAGCAAAGCATAGTGTGCCTTCGTGAGCGTTCGACCTCGAGTGCAGGCTGCCCACTGAGAAATAAAACGGAGATGCGCCTAGCTCCGAACTCCGATTCCACAAAGGTCTGAGTAGGCCTGAGTGAAACACTCGGATAGTCGGTTCGAATACCTGTCGTGAGCTAGCCTCCAACCTGACTACGAATACGAGAGTTTGAATACGAGAATTGGTTTTGAGGAAAGGAAATGGCGCACTCTCTCTCATCTCGCTGGCCACCTCAACCGCGCCTCAAGGGAAGAGGTAAGCTCCTGGATGGTCCACTCTTATGTCGTCGGTTCAAATTCCTGTCGCAAGCTAGCTTGCGTAATTGAGAGAAAATCGGGTAAAAAATTCTCTCCGTCTAATCGCATGTTCGTTCGGGCTCAAATTTCGCACAGAGGTCGCAAGAGGTAAGCTCCTGGATGGTCCACTCTTATGTTGTCGGTTCAAATTCCTGTCGCAAGCTAGCTTGCGTAATTGAGAGAAAATCGAGTAAAAAATTCTCTCCGTCTAATCGCATGTTTGTTCGGGCTCAAATTTCGCACAGAGGTCGCATTTGGTCGCATATGGGATGGGCGTCTTTCGAGAGCAGAGAGGCTAGCAGTAAGATAGCATTTGAGGAACGATTGAGAAAGATGGAGGAAAAGCGGTGGGCTAGGAAAGTTTTCAGATACCTGTATATAAAGAATGTTGACACGAAATGGAGAAAGCGAACTAGAAAATTGACAAGCAAATATCTGGACAGCAGTAAGGGGGAAAATCAGCAATTATCGGTTAAGAAAAAGGTTAAAGAAACAGAGAGAGCTTTGTGGAAAACAGGGATGCTGACGAAATCGGCACTGGAAACATACCGGACCTTTAAACAGGAAATTGTCAAAGAAAATATCTATGATAATTGTAGGGGAAGTTCTTTGTTGTTTAAGGCCAGGACTGGAGTTTTGCGGACTAAGACGTATAGAGTCAAGTACCAGGAGATAGACACTTTGTGCATTGCGTGCGGAGAGGAGGAGGAAACGGCTTAACACTTGATACTTTTTTAAAAAGGCTTCACCCTACAGTGGAAGGCAGCGGGGCTGACTTACCCAAGGCATTGGGGTTTAGGGATAGTGAAAGGAAAGTGGATTTTAAGAGGTTAGAAGTAACCAAGCGAAGGTTATCTGATTGGGGGCTAAAAGCAAGACAGGAGTAAAATTTCACAAGACATGGCTAGGTGGCTTGAGCCACCGCCCGATGTAAAGGGTTCAGCCGTATCCATCCATCCATCCATCCATTGTTTTATACTACATTTAGGTGGGGTACTTGCCTGATTCCCTACACTACGGCACCTCTTTCTTCCTTTATTAGCTCAGTCCCTCCTTTATCCCTTCTCTTACGGCGCGGTTAAGGTGTCCGCCGAGATGTGAGACAGATACTGCGCCATTTCCTTTCCCCAAAAAACCCATTTTCAATCGAAAATATCCATCTGCGGTGGCGGCGGACCGAAACGGCAAGCTTTCGCATCAAGGGGGAGAAAGCGGCTGTGCGGTTGGTTTGAAAGTGCTTTCTCGGCTATTTTATCAAAATTGGGCGCAGAAAACGACGCTGCACGAACTGCCCCCCCCCCCCCCCCCTGCAGCCACCCTGCCCGCCCTGCAAGGTAGTGTGCTCGTTCGTTTGGATCAATGCCTCTTGAAGAACATGGATAGATGGATGGGTGATAATGGCTTTATCCTTTGTAACTGGAGGTCGCTTGCGCCACCTAGCCTATACTTCTCCCAATGTTAATTGATTTTTTCCCCCTAAAATGTCTAGTTTGGCTATCTTTTTCCTCTCCAAATTCACCCCTCTCTTGATTTCCCCCTCCAATCTTTCAACCTCCCCTTCGTCAATTTCACGCTTTTCTCATCCACTCGCCCGTCCTCCCCAGAAAAAAGCTGTTGCTGTTCCCTCGGGTAGGGCTGGGCGTAGTTCGGCGCACCTCAAAACCAAGTGCTCTGTGGTCTCCGTTTCCGTTTTACAGACAGAGCACAAAATATCCACTTCTTCAAATTTGGACCTATACTTTTTTGTTCTCATAGCCCCTGTCCTAGCCTCAAAAGCAATGAAATGCCCCGCGAGTTATCAAATAACCGCTCTTTTTTTGATTTCCTGTTTTCGTGTCCTTATATACCTAGAGAGAGAGAGAGAGAGAAACAACTTTATTGATTCGAGCTTGACGTCTGCTTAGACGCCGTCGATGGGAGTGGTTCCCTCTTCACGGGACCCATATGCTTCCCTAGCTGCCTGGCCCCTGGAGATCAGGACGAGCTGGTCTTCCACGGCGGGGCTGGTTAGCAAGGTCTCCCATCGCTCGGTAAGGGAGGGTGAGGGATGGGGTGGGGTAGTGGGGCAGGTAAGAGGTGGGGGGATTTCCTTGTTGAAGTTGCATACTCCAATGACATGTTGGAGCGTGCCTAACTGCGCCTTGCAGAAATCACATTCCTTCTTGTACCTTTCCGGGTACATCTTGTTTTGAAGGTAAGGGTGCGGGAAGGATCCTGCCTGTATCTGCCTGTAGATCGCTTGCTGTTCTCTGGTAAGCGATTTGTGAGGATCGGGGTAACGTCGCCTCTCCGTCTTGTAATAGTTCGTAATGTCCTTATAACTAATAATGGACTGTGGCTCACCTCCCCCTGCCCGGTATTCCATCTCTCGGGCGAACTGGTGGGCAAGTTCGTTGCCCTCCAGCCCAGAGTGAGCCGGTGTCCATATCAACTCAACTTTCCTTTCAGGAACGTCGCGTTTACTTTTGAGAATTCCTAGTGCCGCAAGGGACACCCACCCCTTTCTGTAACTGTTATACGCCTTTTGCGAGTCAGTGACAATTCTTCCCACTTTGGGCTGCGCGAGTGCTAGCGCTATCGCGGCCTCTTCTGCCACCTCTGGAAAAGACGTCTCAATAGAGGCGCAGGTTACGAGCATATCCCGCGTCGTAACTGACAGCGTGGCTTTCGATGAAAACTTGGGTAATGAAGCGTCTGTGAAGTGAGTGACGCCCTGTTCTTCTTCTTCTATTTGATGTAATGTCTCCGTCAAAGCCGCTATACGAGCCGCTCTGCGGCCGTCGTTACGACCCGGCCTCATGTTTCGAGGCAGCGGTTTACTGTAGATTTTATGCGCCCACAACCTGGGTAACGGTCCCGTTTCCTTCCGGTCTGCCTCTTGCCAGCCCAACTTGGCAAGAACGCGACGTCCCGCCGAAGTTTGACTGAGCCGGACTCTTTGATTAGACAGATGAGCTTCTATTAACTCTTCAACGTTGTTGTGCTTGGCCATGCCGAGAAGCTTGTCGGTCGAGGAATGCGTCGGTATGCCCAGCGCCATCTTGGTTGCCTTGCGTATAATAACGTTCAACTGGTCCTGGTCTTTCTTGAGTAACTTCAGGTACGGCGCCGCGTAAACGATGCGCGACGTCACGAAGGCCTGGACGAGCGTCAGTGCATCGTCCTCCGTGAATCCTCTTTTTCTGTTCGAACGTTACTCTTCTGATCATGTGCGAAATTTGTTCCGTTGAAACCTTGATCTTGTCTATCGACGCCCCCGCCTTGCCGTTGTTCTGGAAGATGACACCCAGAATACGTGCTTGCGTGGTTGGCGTTATGTTCGCCCCATCGATGGTGATGCGGATGTTCTCTTGGTCTCCTTGCTTTCTTCTGGGCTTGATGACGAGTAACTCCGACTTCTGGGGCGAGCAACTGAGGCCGCACGATTGAGCGAACTCGTGCACGGTCTTTGCCACTCTCTGAAGGGTCTCCTCCATCCAACTCTCCGACCCTGCCCTCGACGTCCACACGGTGATATCGTCTGCGTAAAGAGCGTGATATGTGCCCTCTATGTCTTGAAGCAAAGTCGGGAGAGGGAGGAGTGCCAGGTTGAAGAGAAGCGGCGAAAGAACCGACCCTTGCGGGGTGCCTCTGTCTCCCAGGGCTATTGGTTTCGACTTCTCCTCTCCAATTTTGATTGTTGCCGTTCTGTTGGTTAAGAAATCCTGCACATACTTGAAGGTGCGCTTCCCGCACCCCGTTTGGCGCAGGTTACGGAGGATACTTTCGTGTGTGACGTTATCGAAGGCCCCCTTTAGATCGATCGCCAGGATAGCTCTTGGCGTATGAGGCTTCGCTTGCTTGATAACTAGCTCGTGTAGTTGCACCAAGACGTCTTGCGTGCTCAGGTGCCTCCGGAATCCGTACATAGTCGGTGGTAGCTGATCAGTTACGTCCAAATGTCTCTGTAGTCTCTTGAAAACCATACGCTCGACCACCTTTCCCACACACGACGTGAGGGAGATGGGGCGCAGGTTGTCGACGTGGGGTGGTTTCCCCGGCTTGGGAATGAAACGCACCTCCGCTTCTTTCCATTCTTTTGGTAACGAACCCTTCTCCCAGGACGCGTTGGCGAGGTTTAGCAGTTCAGCTCGGCTTTTGTCGCTCACATTTTTTAGCATCTTGTATGTAATGCCGTCAATGCCCGGCGCGCTGCCTTGATTACTTTCATCGATGGCCGCAACCAGCTCCAGCTCGGTGAAGGGTTCGTCCATCTCGACGTTGCTTTCCCCTTCATACTCGTGAGTCGGGTTACCGCTCTTCTCGGTCTTGAGGTATTTACTTGTGAGTTCACTAATGAGCTTCTCCCCGTCCCCGTCGTAACTGTTGATCGTTCTCGTGAGGTCTCGAGCGCATGCGCTCTTGCTTTTTAACGGATCTATGAGGTGCCGCAACAGCTTCCAAGTCTTTTTTGTAGACAGTGTGCCTTGCAGTTCGTCACACATCTTCATCCAATTCTCCCTGCATAGCTGCTTCGCATACTCGGCCGCCTGCTTGTTGAGCGTATGTATACGTCCGCGAAGCTTCTTGTTATGTCTTTGCCTCTTCCACCTTCGAGTAAGACCGTGCCTGGCCGCCCACATGTGGCTAAGCCTGCTGTCTGCGAAGGGAACTTTCGTAGTCGTAGTAATCTTCTGCGTAAATTTCTTTACAAACTCGCGTTGCTTTTTGGCCCATGCCTCATACGTCTTGGTGTCTTGGTCCTCGTCCGCGCCTTCACTAGCTGCGCTTCTACGTAACCGGTCCCAGTCTGTGATGTTGGCTTGACCCAGTTTCGTCTTGATGTCGGTCCCCCCGAGGGTTACACAAATGATGTCGTGATCTGAGCCAAGATTTTCTCCCGTGGTACGCCAAGTAACGTCGAGGTTCCCCCGAATTAACGTCAGATCAGGAGTGGTGTCTCTGACCGTGCTAGTGCCTGTCCTGGTCGCTACGCCCGGTTCATTAAGCACCTCCATGTCGTGATCCTCTATAGCTTTTACCAATTGGTTTCCTCTTTTGGACGAATATTTGTAACCCCACATCGTGTGGGCAGCGTTATTGAAATCTCCTAGCACTAAAAGCGGTCTTGTTCTTGCTTTAATGCAGTCTAATATGGTGCCTTCAAAGTCAATGACCCTGCTGGACGGTCGACAATACGCATTCAGGACGAAAATGTTCTTGTCACCCCCCACTCTTCTGCTGTGTATTTCGATAAGCGTATGTTCGCAGCCTCGCTGAGTGGTCACGTGCTGTGTAGCTGCCACGTTGCTGCGGACCAAGATCGCAGTACCCTTTTCGCTGGGGTCGGTATACGGAACGTATCCCGCGAGCTTGGCCCGGCCGTTGGTCTCTTGTAACGCTATGATTTCCGGTTTCTGGTCCAATTTATCTACGTAAAGTTGTAACTCCCCTATCTTGTTTCTAATACTCCTGCAATTCCATTGAAGTAACGTCGCAGTCTCTTTCTGCTTTCCTTTAGACTTCGTCATTTTGTACTTTTTGAGCGGTAGAATTGCGCACGGAACCAACTTTTCGCGGGCTGACCCGTAGATTAAGTCGTGGTGACTTCATCTTGGCAACCGTGAGATGCTTATTTTTCGCATCTAACGTCATGACTCTAACGGAGAGTTGGCTGCATTTGGCATCCACATTATCCATTCTAACTGTTAGGCTGTTCACTTGCGCAGACATTTGAGAAACTTAGCTGGAGATTTGCATAAGCATGCTCATGACTGACTTCATTGTCGGAGGAACAGCAGCCTCGACCTTCTCTTCCTCCATGGCAACATCTGCCGTTTCTGTCGGTGGAGCTTTCGTCACAGACTGCGTCAACGCCGGTGGCGTGGTCGGCTTCGTCGCCGCCGGAGCAGCGCTGGTGGTGTCTCTCTTGTGTACTTTCCTTTTAAGCACACTGACATCATTATCACTGTTCGTTGTTCTACTGAGCGTCTCGATGCGCTCCATCATAGCCTGAATCTGATCGCTTTGGCTCTTGATTTGATTATTCTGCCTCTCTATCATCTGTTTGAGTTCCAGACAGTGTCTACACTCGTTGTCTTTGGAAGGGTGGGAGGAGCGGAGGGGAGGGAAATTGCTATTGTCGAGAGCGACGGGAGACGCCGCTGCCCAGCCCACCTGTTTCTCGGCGCCGTTGCTCCGCCGGGTCTTCGACTTGGACCGCGAACGAGATTCGCGCCTGCGAGCCCCAGCTGCCGATGGTGACCTGGTATCGCTCTTGCTTCCCCCTCGTCTTGTCTGGGAGCGGCTGCGACGCCCGTCCGGCGCCTGCCACGCTGGCCCCCTCGGCTGCTGCACCTCTTCTCGTTGCTGGCGTTCCCAACGCCGTTTTAGAACGACGTATGGTGTCTTGAATCTCGCTTTACACTCCTTGTCCGCGGTGAGGTGGTTGCCCCCGCAGAGGCTGCACTTGGGGTTAGTGCAAACGTGGCTTTCTTCGGGATTCTTCATGCCGCAACCACGGCATATCTTGTCTTCGAGGTTAGGACAAACGTCCATCCGGTGACCGAGGCGACCACACAGGTAGCACATATCGATCTGCTTGCGATACAGCGAACACTCGATCAGCAGGTTGCCGTATCGGATGTAGTTCGGGACCTTGTCGCCGTCGAATGCGATGACCACCGTCGTCGTCTTGCCGATGCGATTGGCTTGCAGAGCAGTGGGATTATAGTCTTGAACGATGTAGTCGTTGATTTCTTGAATAGTGTCCGTCATCGGAACACCCCTGATGACGCCCTTAACGGTGCCGTGGGGGGCGGTCTCGTAGGCGCTTACGTCGTGTGCCGTGCCGCTGATAGTGAGGTTTCTGACTGCCGAGTAGCGGTCGGCGTTCTCTCGGTTAGGCGTACTGATAACGACTATGTTTTGCTGTTTGTTCGGGCAGATAACATCTTGCGTCACCTCCTCGCCACTCAAGTTCGCAGCTGCGATGATGGCTCGGCTGATCTCGAATCTAGATACTTTCCCAAGGTTCAGGCCTCCCCTGGGACGCATGACGATCTTGATATCTTGCCTCGGCAGCTCAGGCATTCTCGCTGCCTTGAGTAGCTTGCTCTTGAAATTTTTCCGCTGCGGGCGACGATGCCCGGCAGCCGCCGGCCCCCCGTTCAGCGGCGTTAGACTTAGCTTGCTCTCTTGCTCCTGGGTCTTCTCTCCGGCGACACGCCAGCCAAACTTCTCGGAAACTTCCTCCGGCGTGATATCTTCACCCTCCACTTCGACACGCATAGCGGATGCCATTTTCTTGAAACACTGCGCCTCTAGAGCCTGGGTGAGGTCGATGACCCCGCCGGAGCACGCCTAAGCACGGGCGCTAGGCCCTGCTATCTTTAGGTTTAGCTCGCAGCGACACGGTGCTCGTAGAAGGACCCTTCAAAATTGGAAAAAAAATGGTTTCCCACCTCAAATTTGGTATCCACACGGTCCTTGTAACGTCACGGATGCTGTTGTGTGAGAACTTGCATGAGTTGGGGTGAACGACTATGCCTTTTGCCGAGAAATCGAGGAGCACATGTGAGACACGTCCAGAGACGCTTCCGCGACGCGCGCCTCTCCGAGCGCCGAAAAGCGCGCATAAATATTGGCGCAAAGGCGAAAAACTAGCAGTAACAGACCACGGACACCGTACAGATAGGCTTAGCGCGACCCAGTCCCGGGCACCTTGAAAGCCGGCGGAGGACGAGAAAGTAGGTCAACATGGCGGCTATCCGCCCTGCACCACTTACCGCGAGGCTTGGCTCGACTGCCTATATACCTAGCCCGTGTGCTGTGAGATGTCAGTGCACGTTAAAGGTCCCCAGGTGGTCTGAATTATTCCGGAGCCCTCCACTACCGCACCTCTTCCTTTCTTTCAATCCCTCCTTTATCCCTTCCCTTACGGCGCGGTTCAGATGTCCGTCGGTATGTGAAACAGATACTGCGCCATTTCCTTTCCTCAAAAACCAATTTTCATTTTCATATATACCTATAGCGCCGATTTTGCGCTCTTTCTTTCCACATCTTTCTTTCTGCCTCCTTTACCTCCGCTTTCACGCTAGTATTTTGCTGAGCCCTATCTCTCACCTGTAAGTACTTCGTTCTTAGATTTCGGGGTCTATTTGTCTATTTTGTGTTAATACTTTTCATGTACAGATACTTGTACACCTTTTTGTCCAACTTGTTGCCTGAAGCATCTCGATTTCAATGGGCCCAGAGATCGCCTCGACATTGCGCAGGCTGCGCAGCATGATTGGGTGCCGCGTTGCGCGCGGTGATCGTTCATGATGTTTCATCCTTTTAACGCGACAGAGTTAAGGAGCTCGTGTCGCAGAAAAGCCGGTGTCGGAGCCCGGTATATATTATCAGATTCTAAAACTGCCATACTAAATTTTGCTCGCGGGAGAGTTCACGTCCCTGCATTCCGCATACTGAACTTCCTCGCCGCACACCCGCCCCTCCACATGGAGCTCATATGGGTGCCTGCTCACTTCGGGAATCCGAGGCTGCCAACGATTTAGCCCGAGGTTCTCTCAACCGGGCACCGGCGGCCTCCGATCGAGGGTTCTCACGGGAGCGCATGCATTTATTCAGTGAACTGACGCAGGCCTGGAAAGCCGGGCGTCGGCTCTACCCGCCGCCCCCCCCCCCCATCCCCATGCCTCCCTCGACAATTATCACCAGACACTTTGGGGGCGGCTCCAAACACACACCTTGCCCTCCCCTTATATACGCTCGCGCTATCACCAAGTCTATAGACAAACCCCTCCTGTACCTTCTGCCACCACCCCAAAGCCACTCTCGATCACATCCTTTTCCTCTGCCCGGCAGATCCTCCCCCGCGGGGCCTGGAGCACCTTACCACTTGGGAGGCTTGGGAGACCGTACTGTGCTCCAAGGACCCGGCCAAGCAAGCCATCGCCACAGGCCGGGCTGGCAGCGTCATGAGCCTCCGGGACATGGAGGTTTGAGTGTAGTGGGGCCGTGCGGGGGCTCAAGGACCTGCGTGTCCTAAACTCCCCTGTGTCTATTAAAGTTTCACCACCACCGGTGTCGTCGGCGTCGGCCGTGATCGAAAAATTCCTCCTCCTCCTCTTCCTCGCAATCTACGCCACTGCCCCAAGAGATAGCGCTAGGGTGCCTCGATGCCTCGCGACGGCAGCGCCTCCTGCTCGTCTCGTTCCGGCGCAGTAGACTGACTGACTGACTGAAAAACTTTATTTTCATAATATATACAGGGAGCTAGTGGAGCGGTCCTTAAGGGTCCGTTCCTTACAAATGCTAGGTGGGCTGCTCATTACAGCAGCCCGTTGGTGGTAGCTGCTGCTCGGGCGCGCCCGACCAGGGCCTTTTGGCTCGCCAGGTCAGAGCAGCCGAGCAGGGCCGCCTCCCAGTCCTCCCGGGCAGGGTTGGGGATAGGGGGAAGATGCGGAGTTTATTGGCATGCCCACACCATGTGGTAAATGTCCGAAGACTTTTCTCTGCAGTGCGGGCACTTACCTGCGCACGCAGGGTCGAAATGTTTGATTACTGCCGGGCACAGAAGTGTTTTAGTATAAAGGCGAAGGAGTAAGTCTTCCTCAGCCTTCGTGAGGCCCTTGCAGGGCTTAGGAAAGATTGCGTGGCCAAATTAGTAATACTGGATGATTTCCTTGAAGGCAAAAGCCGGATTAGGGTCGGAGTGCGCATCGGGGGGAGGCGAGGGTGATGCCCGGAGAGTGAACGCGCGGGCAGCGGCGTCGGCCGCTTCGTTGCCCTCGAGACCCGTGTGCGCGGGAGTCCATACTATTGTGCGGGACGCGGGAGCCCCGAGATAATTACTATGTTGAAGAATTTGGTATTCCAAATAGGGAATAAAGCCCCTTTCGATGTTCCTGCAGGCCCCCCGCGAATCGGTAACGATGACCCGCGAGTCCTGATCGGCGGAGGCGAGCGCGATTGCCACCTGTCCCGCATGAGTAATGTCTTGAGCTTTGAACGTAAGGCTGTTCACTGCGGTGTTTTGGCGGACGACTGAGGCTGTGTACCAACCCCCATGATATGGGCCGGTGGCGTCCACGTAAAATACTCCGTGTTTGTTTCCATAGTAGCGTGCCAAGGCTTCCGCCCGCGCGAGGCGCCGGCCACTATGGTCGTCTCGTGTCATGTTGGCCGGAAGAGGGCGTACGTGCAGGGCGTATCTCCAGATTTCGGGGATGCGCACGAGCTCTTCCGTTAGTGTTGGATGGTGGATGTGAAGTCGGGCAAGCAGGCGGCGACCCGACGGCGTCTTTGAGAGTCTTGTGTAGTGGTTTGTCAAGTGTGCTTCTCGGAGCTCCATGAAGGTGTTGACCATCCCCAGGCCCACGAGGCGCTGGTTGGACGTGGTGACCGGGAGGTCGAGAGCACGCTTGTAAGTCTTACGGAGAACCACCTCAAGGGCTTTCTCGTCACATTTGCGAAGATGGAGGTAAGGAGTCGAGTACAAGACTTGACTGGTTACGAATGCGTGAGCCACCCGCAAGGCATGTTTGCACCGTAACCCCCCGCGGTAACCCAGCGGATCATGCGGCCCACCTGGTCCCCCACCTTGCGCAATTTGGCCAGTGTTGTGTCTACACGGCGGTATTTATTGATAAAGAGACCCAGTACTCTGATCTCCGCGTGTTCTGGGATGGGTCCGCTCGCTAGGGACAGTTGGATTTTGGTAGTGCACTTCGGCGAGGGTCGAATGTGCACAAATTCCGATTTGGTCGGGGAGCATTAAAGGCCGCAGCGGCGGGCGTAAGCGTCCACAATCTCCGCCGCTTGCTGCAGGCTGGCTTCAATGTCTCCTACCGATCCGTGCTTAGCCCAGATGGTGATGTCGTCGGCATATAGCGCGTGCAGTATGCCCTCGACACTTTCCAACTGCGCCGGAAGTTTCATCATTGCCAAATTGAATAGTAGAGTTGAGAGGACCGCGCCCTGCAGGGTACCTCTCGTACCTAATTGGTAGGGGCCGTGTTCTTCATCTTGTATCCGGATATGGGATTGCCGGTCGGAGAGAAATTGCCTAATTTACTGAAACGTGTTGTGTCCACAATTGGTTTGGGAGAAGTGCGTCAGAATTATGTCGTGTGTTACATTGTCGAAAGCCCCGGGCCCTTCAAATCGAGGGCGAGAACTACCTTGTCATGAAGGAGGTATTCGACGGGATTCAAAATTTCGCGGTCTAGTTGAACCAGGACATCCTGCGCGGACCGGTGCGGGCGGAACCCGAACGTGGTGTCTGCGAATACATTTTGGTTTTCCAAAAACTCGGACAGCCTGTCTCGCACCATAGTCTCCATCAGCTTTCCCGCACAAGACGTGAGAGAGATGGGGCGGAGGTTGTCCGTGTTTATGGTTTTGCCGGCTTTAGGAATGAAGGTGACCAGGGAGGTCTTTCATTCGATTGGGAGGGGTGCCTCACCTTGCCAGATTGAGTTTATATATGCGAAGGAGTGTCTCGTAGGCCTGGTCGGGAAGGTTGGCAAGTAATTTCACAGTTATTTTGTCTCTTCCCGGCGCCGTTCCTCGTTTCATTTTACTCAAGGCCGCCTTCAGGTCGTGGAGCCGGAACGGTTGATCCAGCTCCGCGTTCTCAGAAGGGCCGTGCGGGCACGCAGGAATCACGCGGTGAGCGGCGAACAACGCAGCGCGCATCCAAAGCGCGTTCACCACGAAGCTTGCGGCTTTCCGCCCGTTCGTTCGGCGCGGAAGCTATGCTGGCGTTCGTGGCATCGGGTTTGTCGAGAACGATGTGCCGACGAACTACGACTGCAATTTGACTCCCGTGCGTTTCGGCAAGGCGCCTGGCAGCGCTTACGCGTGGTTTGCCGCTCCGCGCGTCCGTTTCACCTTACGTAGAAAGACCCGAACAAAGGCGCCGGACCCTCCTCGCTCGCTTGCACCTGCGCGGCCAGACAAAGCGGGGGCGGACACGGCTGATTCATCTTACCCTCTGGAATTCACGGGGCCGGCAGGACGCATCTTTCCCACGGAGGGGATCACCGCCTGCAAAGCCAACGACCTTATGCACCTTGTCAAGCCGTCGGAAACAGCATTCCAGGACCTCAAGGCGCCAGGATTCCTTATCGCCTGTGCACGTGTTTGTGAGGGCGGAGTGGTCGCGGGGTTAGGGAAGAGACTATGAAGAGTGTCTGCCCATTGGAGGCTTGATCAGCCACCGGTTTCCCTAGCTAGGTGCCCAGGGAATATCCACTGTATTTAAGCCGCGATTTGGCTGGTTTCACAGTACTTCATCTCTGACTTTTGGTCTCCCTGCTTCTGTTGTAAATATGTAAATAAACCTTCAAGTTTACCAACCCTCCTGAAGGCTTCCCTCCGTCGTCTGCAGAGTTCATCGTCATGCGGTGAAGACCTCGGTCCCGATACCCAAGCATATCACCCTCTTCTCTATTCTTTCTGCAAGAAACACAGCTCACTAGGTTCCTGTGGGAGGCACATGCGCACAGTGACGTTGGGAGTATAACACAGCAGGTACTGACCGGACTTCTCCAAAGGACAAATACGTCCACTGATGAAATATGACAACTGGAACAAGGGGAGTCAGACATGGCGAGCGACTTGTGAATATAAAAAAAAACTGCTTGAAGGCACAGACACGTGCGCACTTACAAATAAAAATGGCATATGTCGGTGCGATGAAGGCAGCGGAAATCGTTTCTTACGGCAGTTTCAAGAATTTTCGGGATTGTTGTACATCTTAGCAACTGCGTTCTTGCCTGTTATGTCAAGTGCATGGTTTGTTAGCAATGGTTTGATGAACTCCTTGCATATAATATGCAGTAGTATAATATACATGTGTGTGTGTGTGCGTGCGCGCGTGCGTGTGTGTGTGTGAAGAACTTCCTCGCCGCGAGAAAAAAGGCGAGTCAGGGTCATTCGTGCGGGTAGCATTGGCAACCAGAGCCGCTTCGAGCTCCCGGACAGTGAACGGGTGGTCCAGATCAGGGGTAGGTCCGCCCGAGTAGGCCGGATAGGAAGGTGCAAGAGGGGGCGGGAGATACAAAGAGGCGAGCAGGTCAAAAACATCGGGAGGAGTCCCCTGAGTGAGGGCTTTAGCTTTAGTAGGAGCAAGGGCAGGCTTAGTGCCAAGGAGGGATTTAAAGAGGGACCATGTGGATCGCGAGTGCAATGCACATCCAAAGCGCACTCCAACAAGAGTGCTCAGGGGAGGCGCAGTGGACGACGATCTCGGCCCGCAGAACAGTGATCCGGGAAGAAAGTTGGGTATTTTGGGGTTGGGAACGGAAGGCGCGCTGAAGACGTTTTCGGCGACGCCATGTACGGAGGAGGTGAGGGTCCGGGTTTAGGATCGGGTGACCATAGCGAACGCGACGGCTACTGCACGTCAGCGCTGCGGAGATGCGCGACGTCCAGTCGTCGTAGGATTGAAAGGAGTCAGAAGCGAGAGTAGTGCGAAAGGCGTTCTAGTCAGTGTGAGCGACCGGATGACATCGAGAGTTGTGGTAAAGAGAGGTGGTAATATGGATGAGAAAGTGGTCACTGAGAAGAGTTTCGGCTGTGACCTGCCGGTGAAAAGTGAGCCCCGAGAGAAGGTGAGGTCGGGAATCGTGGGGCGCTGCGAGACAGTGCCCGCTCGCGTAGAGGAGCCAGGAGTATTAAGAAGGGTGAGGTGGCGTTCCTGGGCCAGACAGTGGAGGAAGCGGCCGGGTTTGAGAGTAGCACCAGAGAGTGTGAGAGGCATTGAAGTCACCACCAAGGAGGAGTTGGAAAGTAGAAGGGAGAGAGTGAAGGAACTTGCCCAGGGCGGAGAATAAAGAGGAGAAGCGACAGGGGGGTTGTAGAAAGACAAAAGAACGAGTGAGATGCGGGAAAAAGGGTGGTAATAGACCACAACAACTAAATATTTAAGGAGGGTGGAGGGGATGTCAAGTGGCTCGACGAGCACGTCGCTGCGAACATAAATGGATGCAAGTGACGTCGCTGTAGTGGCATGGTAGGCGCAGTAACCTGGGACAGTGCGGGCTATCCGAGTCTCCCGGAGAAGGAGGAAAGGGGCCGGGTGGGGCGGGTAAGTAGAAACTGGGGGAGGGGGTCTTGTTATGGCAAATATTTCAGAAGTTCCACTGCACAATCTCGAGGTCCCTTCCAAATGCCATTATGATAGTGTAGAGGTAGAGGCTTGGGAGGTAAGGTGTTCCTTCTTTTTGGCCCGGGGGGAGTGACTCATGCAGGGAGTGGAGCATAGAAGTGAAGGATTCTAAACACTTGGATTGTGCTTGGAGGGTGGTAATAATCTGGAGAACCGAAGTCTCTAGCTGAACCAAGCGAGTGTGGTGTGCGGGTGTGGTGGTTTCGACAAGGTCAGCCAAAGGGCCGACCTGGGCGGCGGAGGAGGTTGTGGCAAACGTGGCAAGGTGCTCATTTAGCTTAGCAAGCTGGGTGGTAAGAGAGGAGGTGGTTGTCTGGAGGGGTTGAATCAAGGCGTGAATCTGTTGTTGTAGGTCGTGGGAAATGCGCTGTTGCTCTCGCTGTTGGCGTTCCAGCATTGCGAGCCGGAGATCGAAGGAGCGGCTTTCGTCAGTGAGAGACGGAGAGGGTGTTGTAGTGGAAGAAAGTTACGTTGGCACAGAGGACCCTTTAACTATGGCTGCGTAGGAGCCCGGTGGTGACGGGGTTGGAGGTGAGGGAGGTTCGCGATTAGAGGAGGAGGGGGGTGGGTTGCGTGGCCCGGCGCAAAGCTGTGCGATGGAGGTAGGCAGCTTTGGCACACTCGCATTGTTTAGCGAGGAGGAAGGTGCAAGTGGGGTCGAGGAAGGGGTGGGTGTTTACCTGGCAATGAACGCACCAGGGTTGGGCACATACGTGAGTGGTAGGATCGGCGGGTAGAGGAGCAGCTGGAGCGGCTTCACTTGGCCGGAACGCTGTGCTGGGGGCCCTGGTGAGCGCGATGCCCCAGAGCGAGACAACGGGTGCATGTGGGAGGCTTGGGTTCAGGGGGGGGGGGGGCTACATCGGAAGGCAGCGTGTTTAAAATATACAAAATGGGCGATGACGCTGCCAGCGAAAGTTACGAGCACCGACTGAGTGTTGCCCATCATGCGAGCTGCAAGAATATCTGTGGAGAAAGATTCAATATCACGCATGAGGTCAGTAGGGGTGAAGTGGCCACCAACTTATGAATGACGCCAATTGAGGCATGAGATGGGAGGTTGGGGGTCATATATATTTATGCTGATGGGCTTACCGTGAAGCTGAAGATGCGCGAGAGAAAGTAGGAGGTGGGCGGTGAAAGGAGAATTAGTTTTTTTTTAAATGGCGGTAGTTTAGCTCTAGTTAAACCTGGAGAGACGCGACAGCTACAGCTGGCCGGGTGGAACTCGCTCAGTTGAATTGGAAACGCAGTCTTTCGCCTCTCCGTTTCGCTGGGCGTTCCTTCATCTTCGTCCCACTTGACACGGCGCATGCGCACAGCTGTGGCAGCTCGGTTTCGCGGGCGCGCCGCGCCGCCGGCAGCAGCAGCTGCTCCGCACCACGTGATCAACCACGTGACAGCGTGGCTGCGCCGCCACGCTGAAGGCTTGAAATGCTACCACAATGCAGCTATCGCTACAATACATGCGCTTTCGAGAAGCTTGCAGGCAAAGCAACCTCTCCAGTGGGCGTAACTCGTCGGAATAGCCAAAATTTGTTGGCCACAGCGCCGAGGGTAACCCCGTTTTGGAACTTCTAAGTACTGATATGACTATCACTTTCGGTGGGCTACACGGCTCTGAATAATTATGGAGCCTATTAATAATAGTTAAAAAGTTAACTATTCAATATTAGTTAACCAGACTACTAGTTAGCTCAGCCTAGCTGTATTCTGATGTGCTACACCGCTGACAGTGACGTGCCGAAAAAAGCTCTCTTTGAACTCAAAAAGTCTGTATTTAAAAATTATCTAAAGTCTTAACTGAAACACCCTGCTTTTCTGAAGGCAACATTCCTTTTTTGTACATTAACGATAAAGGAGAGGTTGGTGCTGCAGAGCTGCTCCGGCTACTCCTTTTCACCAATTCATAGCAACCATTTGGTCCGACGATGTACAATTCAATAGAACAGAACACAAAAAGTTGTGGAGAACCTGTTTCCCCCCACCGTTTCGACGCGGCCGACCACCTTCATCATCGTGCGTCAGGACAGCACCGGCTGGGCGACGAGGGAAGTCTCCCTGACGGGGGAAGCGAAAGCAGCGACGGGAGCGCCACCTCGAAGGTTGCGGGGAACTGGCTTCGGGATCCGGCCAGCGTCGTGAGCAGTTGCAGCCGCGCGCTCTCGTCACACTCCGCGACAGGCGCACGGAGATCCGTCGTGCCTTGCCGCTGGACTTTTGGTTCCAGGCAGAGAAGCGAGCGCAGCAAACGCGCGCTCTCGTCACCTTCTCCAGCAAATTCTCGGGGATGGCTTTGCCCCAAGAATGCGGCGCGCACGGGTAGACCCGGCCGCCATTGTCGGCGCATACAAATGTTCGCCGCCGATACCTCCGAAGTCGGTAAGTCGAAGAGCCCTTGGAGTTGGCGCTTTACGTTGCCTTCTACTTCCGAGGAATGCCTCGTTGATGTTTTGTAGCTATAGCTGGCCCGCTGTGTGTATTATTTGCAATTGTAATAAACGGTATATGAGGATAGGATAGGATAGGATAAACTTTATTTGCTCTAATTACAAGGTCATTCAGTGGTCCGACAGAGTTCTTCCATCTTCCTGATGGGGATATCTTCTGTCTGACAGGGTTGGTGCCCCTATCCCAGGGCTCCACTGAGGGTTGGCTGCTCGTCGTTCATGCTGTATGAGCACCCGTTGTATACACGGGTCGCCGCTGGAGAGCACCCCTTCCCACTGTTCCGCACTCGGGTTTTCTACTCTATGGAATGCTTTGTTTTTGCTTCATTCCCATGTAATTGATAAAGGGTGGGCTTTGCGCCACACCATGGGCATGTGTCCCTATATTGCCCAGGGAACATTTTGCTTAGTATGTTTAAGTTTGGGAAAGTTCCGGTTTGCAGTTTCCGCCAGTGTACTGCGTCATGCTGGTTTAGTATGTTGTGGAGTGGGGAGTATCTTATCCTCATTCCTCTATGATAATTTAGTAGATCTGAATACGTCGAGGTCACCGTCATGAAGTCATCGGGGTCTCCGTCCAAGCCAGCTCGGTTTGTATGCTCTCGAGCGATCTTGTCGACCCATTGGTTGCCTTCAATGTCGGTGTGTCCCGGTATCCAAAACAGGGTGTGTCTGACTAGATTTTTGTTCTGGCCAGCGCGGAGGAGGATCTGGAGCGCTTTGCTGCCAATTCTGCCATTTGTATAATTACGGGATGCTTCCTTAGAATCTGTTAGTATTACAAGGGATGTATTTGTGCGGTAGCCCTCCTCGGCCGCTAGAGCAACAGTTCTCTCTTCCCCCTCGGCTACCGTACAATCCCGTGCCGACGCGCAAGTGATTTCCTTAAAATCCGAGCCTATCACTGTCGCTATGACCTTTTGCTCTTTCGTTCCTCGTTCCCAAGGATAAGCCGCGGCGTCCGTGTAGACCGTGTTCGCCTTGGTTGCTAGGTGTTTCTCTACATATTTTGCCCTGGCGTTTCGCCTGGCCGTATGCAAATTTGGGTCCATGTTTTTTGGTAGCGGTCCTACTTTGATAGAGCTGCGGAACTCATCCGGTAGGTTCGCCGTTCTTTGTTCCTCTCTGATTGATTCCTGATAGCCCAGTCTGGCCAGGAGTTTTCTGCCGGTGGCAGTCTGCTGGAGCCTTCTGCTGGAGCCTTTCTGTTCCTTTGGCCTTTCCTGTGGTTGTCTTTTTATGCGCAACATGGTTTCTTCAAAATAACACATCCAGTCGCTCAGAAACCGAAACCGAAATCACTGAGTATAAATACTGCAATATTAAATTATTCACTGCGAATATATTAATCGTGGGGCGTGTATCACGCGTCCTGGGGCAATACGCAACGTTCGAAATAAAGAACACGTCAACCAAAAATTTTGTGTCTCCTACCCTTTAACTTTTTGTAGGACAAGGGGACACATACGTCCACACACACGTGCCACTTTTTTCATTGCCATGCTCCGAGTTGTAAAAACGGTGCATCCATTGCTTTGATACTTCTAGCACCACCTCATGGATGTACAAAGAAGCTTTTATGCTTTTGTTTTAAAGGTATTAGCCCGGTGGCAGCATATGTCTGTATCTGAAACGAACCGTTTCGCTCGCGCGTGCTGTCCGCGTTTTACAAAGGATTTTGGCGGGCTCTCCAGCCGGTAAATCACGAGTAGAAGGGTCGTTTTTTTTTCTTATTCACGAGCCCGTAAATGTCCTATTTACCCTGTTCTTTTCTGTCCTGCCCATGGCTAGGCAAAAAATTCATGCAGCGTGTAATTCAGAACTTTTTAGCTACATATTTCGTCTGTTTTATATTATTTTTCCGTTATTTTTTATAATCAGGTGGTGCTCGACGAAGACAAGAAAAATGAGAACACAATGTACATGCAAAGTCTCTGGAAGGCCTCCTTGTGCAATTTACTTCGTGTGTTTTCAAAACGGAATGTAGCCTGGTGCAGGCATGCCCATGTCTTTAGTCCGAATGTCGCCAGCTAGTGCTTGCAGGAAGAACATTTCTTCTATTGTGTCATATAAAGTCGGTTTTTGTGTGTTCTCTAATTTGTTGCTGGAATGCTTACACCAAGTTCACATCAGATGACAAAAATACTTTTTTTTTCTTAAGCGGCTGTCTTTCAGTGCTCAGTGGGTCACATAAGTCCCACTTTTTCAAATGCTTCCACAGGCACTGGTATACATATGTTCCACTTTTTTCTCGAGAACCATCAGCACTAGAGAGCTCAAATTTTGTATATTTCATAAGAAGCCGATGCATGACTATATCCCCCTTAATAGGCGGCGTGCGTTGCTCACGACATTCTGTCCTACAAAGGGTGAAGTTGTATCCGACCATAGTACAAATTGATTGTATGGTTCTTCTGGCTATGTTGATGTTTGTCCGGTAGTACGAAACTAATTTTTGTTTTGTCTGTGCTAAAGGAGTGTAGACACCTAATTTTGGGTGCATGTTTTCCTTGTCTAGGATGTCATTAGCCCATGTTTGATCCCTGACCCACCCTGCCCTCTTCCTGTCTCTTGACGTTACACCTTTCCTTTTCCTTTCCATAGCTCGCTGCTCTAGTTTCCCCGTTTCTACCCTATGGACCTCCTGCATGTTTGTAAACAAACGAGGTGGCGCTGCAGTCGCTAGCGAGCTCGTGGTAGTCAAAAGGTCGAGGAGTGGCGTCGCGGATAGGTGTTGAGCGCGGGTTTTCAAGGCTTGTAGGCGCGTTTCCAGTTTCTGCGAATCATAGCAATGGTCGATGCTTCCAACTTAGTAATTTGTCGAAGTACACGAGCTCGCGTTGTCCACGTGCGGCCTATAAAGAGAAATAGTTTGCCACTGTGTATTGTATATATGGTTAGTAGTAAACATGTAGAAAGCGTTCCTGCCGTTTATTTATGCGCTAGGCATTGAATAAAACAAGTTTTGACACTCTGCACTAGCCGGAATGATTTTACTTCGGGACAATAGTGAGGGGAAGTGCTGGCCTTGTTTCGTCGGAGCAGACATGCGCTCATCGTCTGCTGACATACGTACGCGTCGCGCTGTGCGAAAAGTGGGGACAGCGTCGTGTCCCTGGTCTCCTGTCTCGCTTAGCGCTGTTTTTAGCCGCATGACCACGCACCAGCCAGGCCGACTTGTCCTCTTGTTAAGCTGGTCGATTTGATGAGAATTTTTGATTTCTAGAATTATTTTCTTTCCTAGCCCTGAAGTCTAGTTTCGTGACGAAAAATTATAGCAAAATATTAAGTACAAATTTATAAATTACGCTTTTTAGAAGTGTGGTCATCAAAAATTGTGAGGTAATTTCTTTGATTTCAGTGCCGCATTTCTTTGACCAAAGCGAAAGCGAAGATGCCATAAACGAGGGAATAAACTTTAAGGTTCGTTTTGTGACCTCTCACATTTTCTGCGACTGGATCACTCACCTTCGTAATTCGCATGAAAATCAAATGATTCCATTTGTCGCAAACTATTCCTGAGACGTTGAGGAGCGTAATAAATCTCTCGATTTTTTCCCCTACACGTGCAGTACTGTGTTAGTTATTTCTTGTAAGAAACGTTTTCATCTAACTATGCATGCATGAGTACTGATCATATAGAAAAAGAACTAATCGCGTCATCGTACAGAACAGGGCTTTATGTACATGCTGGCATAAAAAAACTGCGCACTATCTACTCAATTATTTGAGACCTTGAGGGGACTTGACGACGGTGTTAATTATAATTACCCAGAACTGCACCAGGTATAGCTATAAATAAAAGGAATTACTGAAACTAGCGTAGGAATTTCATATTTGCACCAAGTTTAGTTACATATCGCATGCATGAATAACGAAAACACTTTTCATTGCCGCGTCCCCTCTCAATCTTGTCACGTGTCTGTTAATAGCAAGGCTGCGGCTGCTTCTTTCCAAACAAGCTTCGCGATCATGTACTACCTCATGAAACATAATTCGTTTTTTTTGGGGGGGGGGGGAAAGGAAATGGCGCAGTATCTGTCTCGTATATCGGCGGACACCTGAACCGCGCCGTAAGGGAAGGGATAAACGAGGGAGTGAAAGAAGAAAGGGAGAGGTGCCCGTAGTGGAGGGCTCCGGAATAATTTCGACCACCAGGGGATCTTTAACGTGCACTGACAACGCACAGCACACGGGCGCCTTAGCGTTTTTCCTCCATAAAAACGCAGCCGCCTCGGTCGGGTTCGAACCCGGGAACTCATGAAACATGACACATGCATGATGCAATGAAAAAGCATATGGCGTTTAGCACACTTAAGGTACGCTATTCTAAGCACACCAACGCGACCGCGCAAGATTGACACAACTTACCAGACTTCTTTCTACTCGAATGAAATAATTACGTCGTCATATCAAGAAACAGTTTCAAGTAAATATTAAATGTCACAAAACGCGCCATTAAAACATGGTGTGCTATTAACAAAAAAACGCATTCCTTGGGGGCGAGTGAACCTGTCGGCGCCCCGTGCACCCCGGCTCAAGGTGATAAGTATGTGTGCAGCTACATATGTCTTTTTTTCCTTGAGCAATTATCAGCCTATACTATCCTGAAGTTCAGGTGAATGAACGCAGTAACTTGCATGCTATTAAGTGCATTGAGTGGCAGTGCCTATCGACTCCCAGACTTCGCGCTTTACTAGCGTGGCCCAATGCCTGTTAGCCAGTTTCCGAATGCGGCATTTATGCGCGAGAAACCTATCGAGGCTAATTTAATATTTTTTATGCTACTACGCGGATGATCCAGCCGTGACGCAGCTGGTCAGTACATGCTGCTTCTGCAGTGCACAGGCTTGAAGCAGCCGCCGGTAGCTGCTGCAGCTGCGGTAGTCACGGGCAAGCGGAACCTGTTTTGCCTACCATGCGAAAGTCGCTGCTATCATCAGCGCCACCGCATCTTCGTGACGTCGCGGGGTGAAGGAGGTCCATAGGTAAGTATACGGTAAAATAGAGCTGTTATATACTTTTCTCTTGAGGACGCAAACTGCCATACATGATCTGTATCATCACCACAAGGCATTTGCCTGCGACCGCCAAATAACTGATGATCGAATTTTTCTGCCATGCTGTTTCGGTTTCAACAGTTCTGTGACGTCATAGTTCCGTATAGGAAGTATGCACCGACGTCACAATAGCGACCATTTTCATGCTGCAGGGGGTGAAACTTTGTATACCTCTAAGCGGCCACGAATTACAGAAGGGCAAATTCCTCCTTCAGTTACGTTCATAACGTTTGGCGGCGCAGTTACGGAGCGTATTAATCCCAATAACAACGGACGACGGAAACACGCGGGATGTGGGGTGTATTCGCATGGCGTCTGCTTCACGCCTGGACTCGTCCAAAATCGGGCCCGCTAGGGGAGGTAGGTGGATTTATCGTTGTCCGCCTGCTGTGCGAGCGGCCTCACGCCGCGCTTTTCTTAGGTTTTCGTACACCGTTTCTTTGCTGCTGTGGCATGATTGAATTGGTTGTGCTACTGGTCAACAATGGTAACCGCAGCGCTGGGCCAATGCACGGAGAGCAGGGAACATATTTTCCGTGGTTTTATTGACACATATATCCTTCCCGTTACTTTCAGTCTAAAAGAGATATTTCTCAAAATACTCTACATGTCTATGTTACAGCATTCGTGCAATACAGATAACGTGTGTCGGCGCATGAGAGGTGTTAAGTTTATCGCAAACGGCGCAGCTGACATTTTCAGTACATCATTTCTTGCATCACTCATGCAATACATGTGCGATCATTCCGTGCATATTGTGCACGCAATACAGAAGGGTCATTCTGTGCACAGTGAGTGCACGCAACTTAATGCATGCACGATGTACCTTGTAATCGTAGACAGTTGCAAAAAAAAAATGTTCTGTAGTTAAGTAAACGCGTGAAAGCAAACCACTATCACTCAATGGCCTTCACTGTCCACGCTAATGTACGCGACACCAGCAGAATTCATTTAACATACAGTTGCATTATCGGTTCCCACGATGCGCCGACTCTTCTTCGGCCCAAACACAATAACTCGTTCGTCAACAGAAGTGGCTAAATCATAGTTAATGATCCACGGCGCCGAAATGAGCGATGACTCCCGAGAGTTCCCGTCGTATCCGTGCGGGTCTCTCTGCACTCTACGCAATTTGCAAGGACACGAGCATAAAACCAAACACCACCGTATTGTCGCAGCACCGACATCACTAGCATACAAAGGAACACAACGCCAATGTATCTGTGATCGGCGCCGCAAAGCAGGCGACAGAGCTCGAGATAACGCGACTGACGAAGTTCGCGTACGTAATGGATGCGCGGCGGCTGCAATGGCCGCGCGAATTCGAAATTCAAGAGAGAGAGAGAGAGAGAGAGAGAGAGAGAGAGATAGATCTTTGCTCACTGAGGAAGGAAAGCTCAGGAGAGGAGGCCCTCGCTATCCGAGCTGCACGCCAAAAAGTATGCCGGAAGTGACGCGCTTTCGCAAGGACTACTAGGAGTCTTTGGCCGACGGCGCAGCCAATAGTAACGCTGGGCGCAGCGGCATCGTCTGCTACATTGTCTGCTGCGCATGCGCAAGCGTGACGATATGGCGGGTTAGTTTGGGGAGGGGGGGGGGAACAGGGGTGAGCAGCTTCAAAAAATGTGACGTAACCGCCTCTCCTCAGTTCTTTCCTTCCTCGATGTCTTTTCTCGTTTCAGAACCTTCTTGCGCTATAGATCTTGTTCTTTACTAACGATGCTAGCGCTAATTCCTCCTTCAGTTACGTTCATAGCGTTAAGCGGACCAGTTACGGCTTCAGCGGAGGTTTCTCCAATTAGCCGGGAGGGACAAAATAACTACAGCGCAACAAAGACGAACACAAGAAAAGAGCACACAGGACTAGCGCTAACCTGTGTGGTCCTTTCTTGTGTTCGTCTTGGTTGCGCTATAGTTCTTTTGTTACGACATGCACCATCTAGCCCAAAAAAGTTCTAGCCGGGATGGAAGTCGCTCGCGCTTTCTTCCCCTGGTGCATGTATCACAGTGAAAGGCTACAAGGATATCTAATCGGCTTGTTCCGTTTGCACTGCTAAGGCGGTGCGTTGTACCACAAAATGGCGCCCGTAACGTCACATGAATACCTCGGATAGGTCGCGTGAGGCATGAAAAGATTGCAGTGTAATCGCTGCTTCTTCATTCGTTGTGATTCCGGCTGTTGAGGCAAACTGGCTTTGACGTTGTAGTAAATTAAAACGACGAACCACCGATTATATCGCAATTTTTCATGCCTCGCGTGACCTGTGCACATTTATGACATCACATTCATTGTTCGGCGCTGCTGAAACCGAAATAGCATTAGAGAGAAATTTGATTAAAATTATTTAGCGGTGGTAGGCGCATACTGCGCCGTAATCCACGTATACTGGTGCCTTACGCACCATTACAAAGAATAAAGTCCGCGCCCGAAAATTAGGTGTCTATACTTCTTTAAAGATTACCCCCGGTGTTTTTTAACCCTATATATCTGATTTTACTCTGAGTTTCGCGGTACGTTCTGCGCACTTCGCCAAATTTCGTAGCGGGGTACGTGTTTTGTTGCTGCGCACTTATTTTAAAATTTCCCATTTCTTAGCCTCATTACGGAAAATTTCTACGAGCAACCTTGCTTATGTGATGTCACTGGACGCACGACCATCGATATTCACCCCCTGCTCTGAGTTTGCTGAAGGACAAAACTTCAAGCAGGCTTTTGGTCACTTCAAACAAAGAATCATCACCATCAGCCTGACTACGCCCACTGCAGTACAAAGGCCTCTCCCATATCTCTCCAGTTAACCCTGTCCTGCACGTGCCAGCTGCGGCTACGCTATCCCTGCAAACTTCTTAATCTCATCTGCCCACCTGACTTTCTGCCGCCCCCTGCTACTCTTCCCTTCCCTTGGAATCCAATGTTACCCTTAAGGAACATCGGTTATCTTGCCTTCGCATTACATGCCCTGCCCAAGCCCATTTCTTCTCGATTTTGTCAAGGGTGTCATTAGCCCGCGTTTGATCCCTGACCCACTCTGCCCTCTTCCTGTCTTAACGTTACGTCTTTCATTTTCCTTTCCATAGCTCGCTCCGCTGTTCTTAAGTTAAAACCTTTTCGTTAGCCTCCACGTTTCTAAACCCACAGGTAAGTACCGGTAAAATACAGCAGTTATATACTTTTCTCGTGAGAAGGTAGACTGCCGTACATGATCTGAGAGAGCCTCCACTCCATGCACCCCACCCCATCCTTATTCTTCAAGTTATTTCACCCTCGTGATCCGGTTCTGCAGTCACTGCCTGCCCTAAGCAGACGTATTCCCTTGCCACTTGCAGCACCTCGCTACCAACGGTAAACTGCTGCTCCCTTCCGAGACTGTTGAACATTACAGACAAACAATGAGCTATAATCTTACTGTCGCCAGCTTGGCCAAACCGGCCACCCGATAGTTTTTGTGATATAGTCGGTGACATCATAGGACGGTCTGTTCCAAAGTTCCGACCACGGGCTTCGGCATTTCCCCGTCTGTAGTCCCGCTTCTGCGCCGCTTCCCGAGCCCGCATTCGGGGTCTTTCCGGCTTTCACGTTTTCGCTAGCTCATCGTCCCGAGCTACAGCGTTTTCGCGTCCACCAGGTATGTCAGGACATTCGCCAACTAATTTTTTAAAATAGGCGTTTTGAGGTATAGAGGTGGCTTCTGCGCCATAGTAATACTAGAAGGTAAGTATAGCAAATAACTTTTTTGACTCATGAGAGAATCAAGTGAGGGGGCATGCAGTGTTGGCATACATCAGAAAACAGGCCAATTATGTTAACTTGTAAGGTGGTTAACTAACCTCAACTAGTTATTTTTTTAACATAGCTGGCCGCCAATAAGAGCCGCATCAGTTTTAACGATTTCGAAACACGATCGATCGATTACCCTCGGCGTTGTGGCCCGACAAATTTTGGCCATCGCGTGCCGCGCGACCTCTTTGGTCTCGCCCGCGCTGCGGTGATCTCCGCCGCTCCAGAACAGTCGTGAAAATGAAGGTCACGTCGCAGGCACCACGGAATGCAGTAAAATGGAAAGTTGAGCTAGTTGGTGCTTCATATTGGTAGAAAACAGCGCGAAAAATGCAGTTCTGCGAGGATGCTCCTACCTGCGGAAACATTCTGTGTGTAGGTGTTCTGCTCGAATAAATCTAAATCTCAGCTGATAGTCAGCGGTTGTCCCGTCTACTCGCTTGTCCATGTCTTTGCCGCTGTATTGTGCCAATATGACCACGGAATGACGTGTGCTGGTGGGCATTGCAACGTGCGCGCCAAGGACGCGTGATTTTTCAAAGGCGTACGAGATGGCCAATATTTGTTGAGCCATAGTACCGTGGGTAATCGCGTTTTCGGAATTCCTATAGGAATTGATATGGCTATACCAGCTGCCAGCTACAAACCTCTAGTTGCAACCAGACGCCTAATAGCTAGAAAGTTCACTATTGTAGATCAGTGAGTCATCTGACCGCCTAACGTGATTCGCCTGTTTTCTGTTGGTGCACCAGTGCTGGTATTACTGTGCCACAGTAGCCATCTTTATGCCTCCAAAAGCCTTTTTCCCCCGAGCCCTCAGCTCGGGGTGTTTGCGCGTCGCGTCACACATTCAGACGACGCACCGGGGTGCTGTTGTGCACCTGGACTTGTGTCATTTATGCCTATGGTTTTAAATAAGACCTTATCCTGCATGCACATTCGCACTGATCGCGGCGGAGTATTTTTAAAACACCGCGATAGGTGCATGCGCTGGGAGTCACCCTCGGCTAAGGGTATACGGGGCGCGAGCGCGACACCTAGAAATACATGTAAGCAAAGCTTTCCAAAATATTTTTCTCGTCTCGCAGAGTATACGCATGGAGGCGGCCATTCGTTAACTGTTGGAAACTGCTTTAAATAAGAGTGTGGCAAAGTATGCTACGTCATTCCGAAGGTATCGCTTTAAAATGCCACGATGAATATGTGTTGCGAAGGCGGACGCACCCTCAAAAGGCCCTCTTATCCGCAGGGTGTTTCGGCGAATGTCGTATGACACGCAGCTTCCGCGAATCGCGCAAGCTGCTCGTGTAGTACGACATGCTGCCGTGTGTGCTACATTTCCTCTCAAATACTGTCGGTTGGAGGGAAGGGGCGCGGGGGCTGGTATAAAAAAAAAGTCATGACAAGTGTGTCACGAAATAAGCCTGCAGGCAATACATTTATTTTTCCCTCACTACAGGGAACGCGCTACTTTTTGATCGCGGATGTAGGCAGCGCAAATAAGAACGCTAAATTTGACAGCGTTGCACCTGATGCGCTTTACCGGTCATGAAATTGCCAGGTGTCCGAAAGGACCCTGAAGCGGCGGACCGCCTGTACTGCGTCTGAGACACCCGTCGCGGGCCCCGGGCGCTAGAGGGGGAGGTGGGGGCGCACTTGCCACTGAGGTCGGATGATAGCCGCAGAGGCCACCGATAGGTCACCACCCCTCGATGGGCACCCCGTATTCGATAAAAGGGAGGCCGCGTGGCATTCAGGATGCTCCATTATTCACCACTGCGGAGGCCCACTGCTCCGGCGCCTCGGTGCCCCATGCGTATAGGTCACCATGTATGCAAAGCCGGCGCCCGGAATACCGTCAGCGCATACGTGGGGCGAAGCGCTCTCTACCCGCCAATGAATGCATGAGGTGGTGGCACCCCATTAGAGGAATGATGCGAAACTGGAGCGTTCTCCTCGCAGGCACGCGCGCCGAGTTCGGGCGTGCGGTGGTGAGGGTACGACGGGACCGGCTCGGGCCGAAGGCCTGCGTTGCCGCTGGCCAGCCGCAGGACGCTGTGACAGCGGTTCTCGTTTGGTGCCACCAGTCTGCTCATGCATGGAGGATATCCCTCGCAATCTCACTGGCATAGGTCGGCACACCCACGAGTGCACTCGCCTCACTCACACTCACGTCTGAGTGTGAGTGAATATGGGTGCGAGTGAGTGGGTAGTGACCATGAGTGTGAGTGAATTGATGTGAGTGTGAGTGGAGATGAGAGTGAGTGAGTGAATGTGTCCCAGATATCACGGAAAGGCTACAATAACGTATACATTGTTGTGTTCTGGTCAAATATGTTACTTCAATGTTGCTGGTGTTTTTTTTTTCTAACGCTTTTGTAATTTTGCGAATAAACATTAGAAAAACCTTCCCCTAACATTAATAACGCATTTAAACAACATAGATGTAACATAAATGTAGGATGAATATAACACTCTTGAAAATGGTTCAGCAACCCTGCATGCCCGCCAGTTATTGGTAAGCTCACAGCAGTCCAACGCTTTGCAACGACCAACAACGAAAAAAGCGACACTTGAGCTCCACAATGCAGTGCAACATGCACGCTCATGGGCTAACCCCTAAACGGACAGCACGGCGTCAAGCTTATGTAACCGTCACTGAGCGGTGTCCCATGGGTGATAGTGGCGGATGGGTAATAAGCAAAGCTTTATAGCAAAATAATGGGGCTGTGCATGCCATCTAAAATAGGCGCATTTTATGAGATTTAGTTGCTAAGTACTGCCAGTAGAAAAGCTTGTTTACTGCAAGTAACACAGTAAACATTGCGCGGGAAGAGCGCAGGACAGAGATGAGAGACGGGACAAGCGCTATGTCCCCTGTCGTCTTTGTCCTGCGTTCTTTTCGGGTTATATGTTTACTGCGTTACAATGGATTACCAACTTGCCCAAGCTTATAATATTCTTTACTGCAAGAAGAGACGGAAAAGTTTTGGAGCCCTGTGCATGAAGTTGTAAGGTTGTTTTATAGTTATGAATAAAACACTATAATAACGCTCTCAACTCTATATCAAAACAACGCCTATTTGGATCGTTATGCCACTGCTTATTATACAAGATATAACATTATTTGTTAATTTATCACATTATAATAACATTTAAAATTGAACATTAAAATAATGATGAGTTAAACATTAAACTAATGACGACCGAACAAATACTGTTTACTTAGAATATTAAACTAATATTGTTGTTGTAACATAACGTCATTTGTTAATTTTTAACATTATTGTAACTCTCCGATGCGACACGTAATGTTAATACAGCTCACATAGCATTACTGTGGCATTATTGTAATATTCGGCGCTACCTGGGGTGTGTGAGTAGAGATGTGTGGAAGTGAGTGGTGGGTGTAGTGTTAGTATTCAGGCCTGATGCGAAGGGATGAGGAAGCAGGGGACGTGGTTAGGATGAAGAGACGAGAGAACTTTATACAAATCGCTTACATGGTTAGACTGCAAGTCAAAAGGGGACGAATGAGAAGAGGGAGTCGAGAGAGCCCCGAGAGGAACCACTGAGCCCACTCATGCACTGCTATTTCAGTTAGGGCCAAAACACTATTCGAATATGGGTCAACCCCGAGCACTATCTTGGGATGTTTGTGTGTCAGGGTGTTGGTGTGTTTGTGTTAAGTGAAAGCATAATGACTACAAGGAAATCAAATTAATATCCGCGACTGGGATTCGAACTGGCGGCGGCGCGAACAGATCGCAGGCCGCCGCGCAAGAGCACTTTGTAGGATATATCGCCGCAACCGTACACGCGTCGTGTTAAACTGCAACGCACTGCGGAAAGAGGTACATTGGACAGACGGGTAGCTGTGTCAATACCTTAGCAGAGATACAAGTTACTTTTTTCGGAAAACCTCAGTTGTAGTAGAGCGCCCTCGTACGAAATATAGAAAGGAAACTGTGGAATATCAAATCATGCTAATCTGTAATGCTCACCCTAAATTGATTGATATTGCAAAGAAATGTAAAACAGCTCGCAAATTTACGCGTGAATGCTGGAATTTCATATTACTGTCTGCATGATTTTTGTAATGCGCGGTCTTGTGATCTCTCGTTTTTCTTTTCACCTCTTACTGCCACCCTGAGTAGAGCATTCTTTTCACTGATTGCCTTTCAATTTACTAACCAACTTTTTCTTTTACTTTCCTTTTGCTTTTTGCACAGCACTGTTACATTATATTTTGACACACTACAATATTCTGGATAATGTTGCTTGTTCTTGTATAACTGTTGCTGTGGAGAGCGACTGCTGACACGCCACTGTTGCTGCCCCGTCGGTGCCCTCCGAGGCCAGGGCCTAGTCAGGAGAGATGTGTTCCCTCCTTTTGCCCTGCCTCAAAGGGCAAGAACTATGTATTACCTCAATAAACTTCAAACTTCAAGTAAACGACAGAGTGCGAGAACACCGTATGCGGCAGTCGAGTCCCGTGTAAGGAGTGGCCACCTGGCTGAACATTGCAGCCGGTGCCCTAGCCCTATGCCAGAGCATCGTGCACCACAGCGTTGAGCAACACACGTGTGCTGCCCAGCTTCAAGCAGCAGAACAGCGGGGAGATTTTTGAGGCCCTTGAGGAACACAATAAAGGCGATAAATGCGTTAGTACTCCATCCCTTCTGTTATTGTCCAAGGAGTTGCGTTATCTGATGACGAGAACGATACGCTCGGCTGCCTATAGGTGACACTGCTGGGTTGTTAAACTTTGTTAACGCGGATGCGAATGTGCGGGGCATGGGCTTAATTGGGAGCCGGGGTATCAAAACTTTCTGTGTATATATTTTTGTTCGTGCCAGTAAACCATCAGTTGAAGACAGCGTTCGTCCTGCGAGTATCTCCTTTCTTTCTTTGGCCTGAGTATTTCGCGCTGAAAAAAAAATTATACACCCTACGCAACACACTCTCGCGCTGTATATTCCACATCGTCTTCTTCATGTATATCCCTGAGCGAAAAAAGGCCGTGCTAAAAATGCATTTCGAACACATTTATTAATTTCGTATTTATTTAGCATTTTTGTCCGTACGCTTAAATTGCAATACGAATGCTTTCTAAGCATGCTAGGAGTAATATTTTGAACATTCTCACAACTGCATAAAAAATACATTTTCTGTCCGCTTAGCATATTTATTCGACGTTAAAACATACTAAAAATATACAATGAATACATTAAAAATGTGCAAAAATGTTCATTAAATATATTAAAAATATGCTACAAATATACCTTAAATTAGGGGTGTGCGAATATTCGAAATTTAGAATACGAATCGAATATGTTTCATATTCGGTTCATATTCGTATTCGAGAAATTGATATTCGAGAATTTCCGAATATTGGAAAACTCCCGAATACTCGGCAGCGATCGTATTGTCGCGTAGCGAGCTTCGCAGGTTTCGTGCGCCAGTTTTTCGAGCAAGCTGAATGTGTTCTTCTCCCCGCGGTGCGACTGTTACTGTCTTTGTGCTCGTTGCTGTGCGGGTAGCCATTAGAGAGGCTCACACCCTGACATTTGCCAGAGCCGTTTTCTCTCCGGCTCTTTGTAAGCAGGCGTTGTGCGACCCCCTCCCCGGACTTGTTCGAATGTTTAGTTAGAGTAAAACGCACTGAGACGCACGGTTAGCTGCCTGCAGGGGGACAATGTCTTCCAAGGCCGTGTCCGGGACACCAGAGCGGGCGCGCGGAGCCCCCGTGGTTTCCAGGAGAGTCGCGCGAAGTGATTGCTTCGGGCAGCACACTGCCCGGCCGACCAGATGCGCCGGAGACGAGTCGCGAGGGCTGAGAGCGCGGACGGCGGGTCGCGTGGTGCACCGACTGGGAGGTTTGCATTCCCTGTGTTTCGGATGTCGTTTTGTGTGTAAGTATCTGTGTGCCAAGCGGAAATGCGCGCGTCTTCGTGGAATTTACGCGGTGCTCTGGAGTAAACAACCCCGGACACCGGCGTGCTATTGGCTGCTTTCGTTTTAAAGAAATCGTTCTTATTGGCTTCGACAACAGCATTTCCGATTGGTTACTAAAAGTGTCCCCAGGATTCTGGGCAAACGTATTTAAGAGGGGGTTTTGGCGCGAAAAAGAGGGAGGAACAGCTGCGGTCCTGCTGCTTGGGACCTCTGCTAGGAAGATGTTGCGCGCCCCTTGGTATGACTGACTGCGTTATTATTTACTCTTAGACCTTGTGTATCAGTTTGTTCAGTTTAAATGGTGTTTTGGATCCATTTTAAATAAATCAAGTTAATTCATGCTACCCATCGACACCTGCTGGTCAACTTCTTCGAGGCGGCGGAGCCACCGTTCCGTCCCGACGTACGCTTCGTTACAGTATAGCGCACCGACTTTCGTAAATTTGATTGTGGCAAAAACGCAATATCTGGGCAAATTACCTGAATATAGAGTTTAAAGTTCCAGCAAAATAATACAAAGGCCTTTCTTCTCCGACGTTTATCGCGTGGACCGATTGCATTCCCATGCCGCTAGGCTTGACCTACGTAGTTCGCAATTCCGCAAGTGGGCTTTTCCACATAACACAAGTGTTGCGAACAAGATGGGGGACGACCCGCTTCTAACAATTGCAACGCGAAAGCGCGTTTATTTTTTTATCCTTCCGTAATATGTTATATAATTAATGCCCACACCCATGGCATTCGTCTTGTCACCTTAATAACTCTAAACGTGACCACCACCATCTTGTTTTGGTCAACTACGCTATGCGGGAAAGCCTACTTGCGGAATTCGCGTGAGGCTCCCAGAGGGGCGAGTCGAGGTGTCACAACAGGGCAAGCGCTCCTGTAAAAACCCGCCTATTGCATCATCATCATCATCATCATCATCATCATCATCATCATCATCATCATCATCATCATCATCATCATCATCATCAGCCCTACTACACCCACTGCAGGGCAAAGGCCTCTCCCATGTCTCTCCAATTAACCCTATCCTTTGCCAGCTGCATCCACCCTTTGCCTGCAAACTTCTTAATCTCATCCGCCCATCTAACCTTCTGCCGCCCCCTGCTACGCTTACTTTCTCTTGGAACCCACTCCGTTACCCTTAAAGACCAGCGGTTATCTTGCCTTCGCATTACATGCCCTGCCCAAGCCCATTTCTTTCTCTTGATTTCGACTAGGATGTCATTAACCCGTGTTTGTTCCCTCACCCACTCTGCCCGCTTCCGATCTCTTAACGTTACACCTATCATTTTTCTTTCCATGGCTCGCTGCGTTGTCCTTAACTTAAGCTGAACTCTTTTCGTTAGCCTCCACGTTTCTGCCCCGTATGTGAGTACCGGTAAGATTATGCTGTTGTACACTTTCCTCTTGAGGGAAATTGGTAAACTGCCACTCGTGATCTGCGAGAATTTGCCATATGCGCTCCACCCCATTCTTATCCTTCTAGTTATCTCCCTCTCATGATCCGGATCAGCTGTCACTACCTGCCCCAAGTAGACGTATTCCGGCACAATTTCTAGGCACTCGCTGCCAATTGTGAACTGTTGTGCCCTTGCTAAGCTGTTGAACATTACCTTGGTTTTCTGCATGTTAATTTTTAGACCCATCGATCTGCTCTGCCTGTCTAACTCGTTGATCATGATTTGCAGTTCACCTCCTGAGTGACTCAGCAAGGCAATGTCATCAGCAAATCTCAGATTATTTAGGTATTCTCCATTTATTCTTATTCCCAACTGTTCCCAATTCAGGCCTCGAAATACCTCCTGCAAACATGCGGTGAACAGCATTGGCGAGATCGTGTCTCCTTGCCTGACGCCCTTCCTTATTGGAATTTTATTGCTGACTTTATGGAGGACTATAGTAGCTGTGCAGTTGCTATATATATCTTCCAGTATTTTGACATAAGGCTCTTCTACCCCCTGATTACGCAATGCCTGTATGACTGCTGAGGTTTCCACTGAATCGAATGCTTTCTCGTAATCAATGAAAGCTATATATAGAGGTTGGTTATATTCTGCGCATTTCTCTATCACCTGATTGACGGTGTGAATATGATCTATTGTAGAATATCCTTTACGAAAGCCTGCCTGATCATTTGGTTGATTAAAGTCTAACGTTGCCCTGACTCTATTAGCGATTACCTTAGTAAATACTTTGTAGGCAACGGATAGTAAGCTGATCGGCCTGTAATTTTTCAAGTCCTTGGCGTCTCCCTTCTTATGAATTAAGATAATGTTTGCATTCTTCCAAGCTTCTGGTACAGTGGAGGTCATAAGGCATTGCGTATGCAGGGTGGCTAGTTTTTCTAGCACGATGTCCCCTCCATCCTTCAACAGATCTGCTGTTACCTGATCCTCCCCAGCTGCTTTTCCCCTTTTCATTGCTTCTAAGGCTTTCTTTACTTCATCTTTCGTTACTGGCGGGATGACGCATTGCTGTGCACTGCTGTCTTTCTCATTAGCGTTCTGATTACATTGGCTACTGTACAGGTCTGTGTAGAACTCTTCGGCTACGTTAACTATCTTATCCATATTGCTAATGACATTGCCCTGCTTGTCTCTTAATGCATACATCTGGTTTTTACCTATGCCTAGTTTCCTCTTCACTGTTTTTAGGCTACCTCCGTTCTTTAGAGCATGCTCGATTCTCTCCGTATTAAACTTCCTTATGTCGGCTACCTTGCGCTTATTTATTAACTTTGATAGCTCCGTTAGTTCTATTCTATCGGTAGTGTTAGATGCCTTCATGTTTTGGCGCTTCTTAATCAGATCTTTCGTCACCTGAGATAGCTTCCCGGTATCTTTTCGAACTGTCTTGCCGCCTACTTCTACTGCGCACTCCGTAATTATTGATGTCAGGTTATCGTGCATTGAATGAACATCAAGATCATCTTCCTCAGTTAAAGCCGAGTATCTGTTTTGCAGCGCTATCCTAAACTCCTGTGCTTTCCCTCTTACGGCTAACTCGTTAATGGTCTTCTTCTTCGCTAGCTTCTTCCGTTCCCTCTTCAAGTCTAGGCTAATTCTAGACCTTACCATTCTATGGTCGCTGCAACGCACCCTTCCGAGGACGGCCACATCCTGAATAATGCCAGCTTTAGCGCATAGTATGAAGTCTATTTCATTTTTAATCTCACCATTGGGGCTCTTCCAGGTCCACTTCCTGTTTTCTCGTTTGCGGAAGAAGGTATTCATGATCCGTAAATTATTTCTATCCGCGAATTCGACTAATAACTCTCCCCTGCTATTTCTAGAGCCTATTCCATAGTCACCTACCGCGTGGTCGTCAGCCTGCTTCTTGCCCACCTTCGCATTGAAGTCGCCCATCAGTACAGTGTACTGCGATTTTACTCTATTCATTGCTGATTCTACGTCCTCATAGAAGCTTTCAACGGTCTGGTCATCATGGCTGGATGTGGGTGCGTAGGCCTGCACCACTTTCAGCTTGTACCTCCTATTCAGCCTAATTACTATAGCTGCTACCCTCTCGTTAATACTATAGAACTCCTCTACGTTGCCAGCTATATCCTTATTAATGAGGAAACCCACACCTAGTTCTCGTCTACCCTCTAACCCGCGATAGCACAGTATGTGTCCGTCCTTTAGTACTGTATACGCCTCACCTGTCCTCCTAACTTCGCTAAGCCCTATCACATCCCATTTAATTCCCGCTAGTTCCTCCAACAGCATTGCTAGGCTAGCCTCACTAGCTAAAGTTCTAGCGTTAAGCGTTGCCAGGTTCAGATTCCAATGGCGGCCTGTCCGGACCTTCTATGATCAACCCTATTGCATGGCGCACTGTAACCCATGCACCTCTTAAGTGAACGTAACGTAACGGCAGGTGTGGCAACGTTCGTAGGGCCCCTGTCACTAGGCCAAAAAAATAACCTAGCCGCGTAGCTTTGGTTTCTGAGCTTCGCCACTCGCCTGTGGCAATGGCAATTGACTGTCAGCCCGCGCATTCGCCAGTAGCCCAAGCTCAGCTGCATGCGGCTTTCAGACGCTGACTGACGCGTCGCTAGTCATTCTTTTTTTTCCTTTTTAGAAGCAGTCTCGCCATTCCGACGGCAATGTGCGTTCCCATCTCGCTTACGTTCGCGATTTCTTCCAGCGCGCCGAAACTCGGTGCTCGTCGCAGGCTTATTACAGATGTTTCCACGATAGAGCCGCCTCGTAAGGTTACCGCATTTTCGGCAGTTTTTTTTTTCGGGGCCGCGGGGTATTTTATAAATAGACCTTCGAATAACCCGGGCATTTCTGTCGGTTCTTTGAACTCCGAATTAATAATGAGGTTTTACTAGTCATCATGTTATTTTTGTTTCCAGTCTTGTCATGTTATGAATTTCATTTTTCATGACCACATTACAGGTTGGATACTGTTATGCTGTTCAATTAAGCAGTATACATTTCTGCGCACGTCATGTTTTTATACGGTGTTCGAGCAGTCTAGTTTTGTTTATTTCAGTTGCAAAGGCCACACAATATTTTGAAAAAAAAAAGAGCAATAATGTTTGTTTGTTTATCTTTTCTGAATTAATTTTTGTGCTGACCAGATATTCGATATTCGAAACCATTTTTTCTTCATATTCGTATTCGATTCGTATTCGAAAATTTCAATTGTCGCACACCCCTACCTTAAATACATTGCATAAAATTAAAAATACGCTGAACATATGCAATTAATATATTAAAAATATAAACTTTTGCTCGGCTTAAAAAAGGTGTACTAATTGGTCGGATTCACCGGATAATATCGATCAATGTTGTCAACATCAGAAGTAATGACTGAACTGGCTATAACAATCAGGAGACAGACTATAAAACGCGTTGTCATCAAGTCTATGACAATGGGACGTCACGTGAAGGGACTCTGAACAGGAATGATGTCGCCACACAAAGAAATGCTGACGCAAAGTGACATCAGCAAACAGGAGCTGCTCCGACAAGTTTGATGCCATTTTTTGTATTGATAACAGAGTTCGTTACCCCCTACATATCTTCGATTTCGTTCGTATTGGCCAGAATAATGTGACTGCATTGCGCGCAGCGCTTTAATAGTAGCTTGGTATATTCGTATAAATATGTTTTGCTGCTGCACGCGTGGTGGTTCGCTGTAAAAACTGTGGAGTTGCGCAAACTTATTCAACTAACTTCAAACTTTTTCCACCGCTTGCGAGATCGCATTATCTTTTCTGCGATAATAGCCAAGCAAAGCGATGCAGCAGACGACTGATGACTTTCACCGCACCTTCGGCATCTCCTTCGGATCCCACCGCTGCCGCTGTTATTTCTTTTTTTTCCACGCGGGAGAAAAAAAAAAAGGCACTGGCGTAGAGTCACTTCGGAGAAGCGAGATGGTCGTGGATGGCCGCACGCACGTCCGCCAGCGGAAGGGGCAGATCACTGGCGGGTAGTTGTGCTGCGCTCGCGAGGTCGTCAGCTTCTTCGTTGCCGGCGATGCCGCACTGACCGGGCACCCACTGTGCACACACGGCACATCCTCTCTGCTCAAGGCGCTCGATACGCGAGCGAATGTCCCGCACTAGTGGGGTACCGCGGCCGGTGGGTTGCAGCCGGATGAGGGCGGCAATAGCAGTTTCGAAGCGAAAAGCTTCACTACGCTAGTCAACACCGCGCTTCGCGCGAGCCGGCGTATGTAGGAGCACGAGTGACGTCACGCACGGCACAGGTGGCCGCCGCTGACTCCGTCGCCTGACCTTTTGCCGCTGCCGCGTTTCTCTCGCTAGCTCCCTAGTTACGACTGCGCATGCGCCACTAGTAGCACCGAGCCACAGGTGTACCACCGCTGCACAGCGCAGCGCCTTTCCTCAAAATCCTACTTTCAATTATCACTTTTCTTTTTCTTCTTTCCCTCCCTCCTTTATCCCTTCCCTTAAGGCGCGGTTCGGGCGTCCACCGAGACATGTGAGACGGTTACTGTGCCATTTCCTTTCCTCAAAACCAAACAAGTGAGCCGACGGCGTTCATAGAGCTCATTGGCGTTGACAACTTTGCAAAGGCCGTTCATATCACGAAAGGAAAGGCGCACAATCGGCTCCGCGGGTAAGTGGAGACCTAAATCTCGCTTTCATATACGTGGCGTTCGTGTCCAACTACAAAAGCAGGCTTCGATTGCGTTCCGCACACTGGATAGGCAGCGCGCCCTCCCTGCCACCCTGCGAGGTGGCATGCAGTTAATGGTTGATCGCGAGAGATTGATCACCAAATGAACGCTGCGGCCTAGCTACAGCTGCAGTGCCGCATGTCAGCCACAACGCTGTCAGCGCTAATGAATTCAGGCCACATCTCTCTCACCACCGCCACATGTATCAAAGCACGAATTAGGCGTCCGCATATCAAGGGAGCCAGTTATGCGCCCTTCCTTTGCTCAAAGCCATCGCCGTCTAGAACATTGTCAACGCCAACGACAATGAACACGGTGAACGCCGACATCTTTCGCTTTGCATATCGTGGAACATAACTTTGTTTTCACAAACAATTACTATTTTCCTGCTTTAGAGGCAAAACGCTAAGGCGCCCGTGTGCTCTGCTATGTCAGTGCACGTTAAAGATCCCTAGGTGGTCGAATTTATTCCGGAACCCGCCACTGCGGCACCTCTCTCTTCCTTTCTTCTTTCACTCCCTCCTTTATCCCTTCCATTACGGCGCGGTTCAGGTGTCGAACGACACAGATACTGCGCCATTTCCTTTCCCCCAAAACCAATTATTATTATTATTATTATTTTTATGCTTTAGTAATCCGCGGCTGCTCTCTCAATTACGACGTAGGAATGGGATACTGTAAGCTCTCCTTGCAATGTTGGCTCTTTTCCGATAAAGGTCAATTATATGCAAATATTAATTTGAAGATAAAAGAAGCATGTGAAATACAGAGACATTTCTCGCAACTTACGCTCAAGCGTTCACGAAGTAGAGCAAAAAGTGCTGCATTTCTTTAGAATATTAGTGCACTTATGAGCATTCTGTGTAATAAAGAGAACCGCATAGTCGCCAGGAATGTTTGGCGCAATTGAGCGGTGGGAAACACAGAGAACATCTCCGCATATTTTGTATAGAAATGTGTTTTCGATGCTTTGAAATGATGCTAAGAAGCATTCACACCAAGTATGAGTCTTCGGAACTGAGCCGGCAATTTATTATCAATTTTTAAAAACAGTGTTTTTTAAAATTCGCGGGCCGATTGGTGTGCTCGTAGTGACCGATTTTGAAACTAAAACCGTGAAAAAAGACGTCACTGTGCCCATGACGTCGCCAGGCCACCACACGCTGTCATTCCCTGGAGCCACGGCAGCCACGACGTCACGGGCACACTTCCGGTAGCCGTGAAAATCGTCTGCTCGTGCCGCGGCGCGACCCTCTCGGACAAGCGCGAGCCAGGGCATTCCTATGGTTTCAATTTTCCTCTGCCGCCTCCTTCTGTCGGGAGTTCCGGAGCCACTCGGAGTGGCTCGCCGAGTCGCTACTCTCGTCGCTGGCGGTCACGCCGTACATAGGGCTCGATGCCCATCGCGGCCGTAAGAGCGAGCAGTCGCGCCTCGAGGTCCGGGTCCATTAGTGCTAACTACAATAGACGACATGCAAAGAAACCCGACGCGCGCCGCAATCACGCCGCCGACGCTGCTGCTGGGGTGCTAGGAGGGACAACCGGAAGTTGCTAAAGGAACGTCAGCGGATGACGTATTCATGGGCGGGGCCCAGTCCCAGAGCTGTTTTCTTTATTTTTGTCTGGTGCCCCACGTGTACGAGTTGAGGGGGGAGAGGAGGAGCGTAATTTTTAATCGTCTATATCTTCGGTGTTATTGATGGTAGCTTAAAAATTCTTGCGTTTGGGGGACGAGTGATGAAATGCCTATCTCTCGTCTGCTTTACGTAATCTCAATTAATTTATTGCGTAGTCCTTTTAACTACTGCTCAACCTAATTCGAGCTCTAATCACGTGACCCACGGCTTGCTTGCTGCGAGCGAGAGATGGCGCGAAAGAGATGTAAGCGAGCGAGAGATGTAAGGTTTATAGTCACAACTTAACTCGCTCCCAAAATTTATGAATGTCAAAAATTCAAACCTATTAGTGATTTACGTAAAGCTGGCCTGCTATCAGCTCATAAATGGTAAACTACAAAGGTTCCTAGCTCACTTAATTGAATCTTTACTGACGCACAGTGCTTGCCACCAGCTCAATTACAGCATAGCTTCATATTTTGCCTATAAAATCATTCAGATTGCTATTTTCCATGAAGGCTTAGGGAGTGGAATATTTTCGTTCTGAAAGTTGAGGGATGAGGGGATTCTTCTGAATATCATCAAGGAAATATTTGTTTCATTTTTTCTGCGAGTTGTAACGTCGCCTTCTCCTTCACATTGTGTAAGCAGGTCTTTTTACCGTTAATAAAACGCTTGCTGTGAAGGCAGATGTAAACAATTTCCATGTGTTCTGTGCCCTCCCTTCCTGGACGCGGTTAGGATGTCTGCAGCATTATGTAAAGAAATAATTCACAGTGACCCCTAATCACATAGTGTTGGCATTCCGACAGCGTTAGGAGGACGCTAATGATGCCTTTAGCTGCAGTGGCGTACTTTCGAGTGTGGTGACGTCAGTTCTCTCCAGCCAATGCCAATATTTGGCCCGGTGACATCACTTTCCTCCAGACATTCAGCGAATTTTAAGATCGACGACGCATTTTTGTTTCCGATAAGGCTTCTAATATTATTGCATTAAATATTGCGCCAGGAAGGCACGCTTAGGCAACTAATAAATCCCGCCGCAACGTCCGCGACATAGGAATGACAGATCAGGCTCCGTAAACTTGCAACGACCTTGACCCCATAAGAGCTAGTGGTGCGCTTGACGCGTGCGTAACACGACGGGCCAAATTCTGTCATTATAGATGATAAATACACGGAGTGTGTTTTGTGCAAAGCGGCATCGTGTAAGCATCGCACATTTAGAATTTGCGCCTGCGGTTTTTTCCACACCTTATTCATGTCCTCATGCATTTCGTCCAAGGTGTTCCCACTGGAGAAGAGGAACCTATGGTTGTCGAGCCCAATGAGGTGAGGACAGCATTCCATCTTCAAACTGCCCTTTTTGCCTTGATCTGCATTGTATAGTCAAACCTGGTGGCCTGAGCTGGTGTTTAATGCTTAATAAATTTGGTTTTATTTTGTTTCTATTCGGGTTTAACGTCCCAAATAGACTAGGGCTATATGAGGGACGCCGTAGTGAAAGGCTCCGAAATTTGGACCGCCTGGGGTTCTTCAACATGCACCTCTATCGCACAGTACACGGGCCTCTACAATTTCGTCTCCATCGAAATTCAACCCCCCCGGCCGGGATCGAGCCCGCGTCTTTCGGGTCATAGCTGAGCGCCATAACCACTGAGCCACCGCGGGGCGCGCTTAGGAAATTGTGTGGGTCATACACATATCAGGTCTGAAGGCGTCCAGTTTGAACTTCTGGATTAACGTTGAACAGTCAGGCTTCAATGTGTTGCACCAAAATTTCGGCGGATGGGCGTTTTGAACTTCATGAACTTCGTTAAGTCGGTACACGCGGCATGACACAATCCCGAGATCTTCGGTCAGCCTTCTGCCACCGTAACGAATGCGTCGCGGCGGCATATCCATCGCTAAGTGATTGCTGTTGCACCTGCACATTCTGCGCGCTAATATTCAATGCATTTAGACAGTTTTCGATCGTCAGTGTCACTGGTGTGGCAGCGACTTCCTTCAGGCTATTCGGAGTTCCGGCCTGCGTATTTGTGCAGAACGGAAAACTCGTGCGCGAACTAAATGTGCCAGTCAGCCTTGCGGACGAGAGAAGAGACTGCGCTCACTACCTGTAGTTCGCGGGTAAAGTAAGCGATTTAAAAAGACGGTTTTGTGAGATACAGTTATCGCTTATAAGCGGTCATGCCGGCTACGTTGGCGCACGTCATGAAACGGGCGCGAGAAATTAACAACTGCCGTTATTTTCTAAAAATTACTCATTGTTTTTAAGTTTACCCTATAGTTGTTAGCTGAAATTAACATTGCTTAGTGCGGCCTCAGTGCATAGAACACTTCTCATCAGTAGAGGTGGTGGTGGTGGAAGTGGTTTTTTATTAAAATAGTAGTAAAAAGGAAGGAAAAGATTTTTGCTAGCCCCGGCATCTGCCATCGATACTGAAGCACCTGAGCTGGGGCAGCGGAAATAAAGGAGAGCAGGCAGAATGGAGAAATGAAATGAAAGAGGCGAGGGGACACCTCTTTCATTTCATTTCTCCATTCTGTGGGCGAATATCCGAAATCTGTAGATAGCTGATAGGATGCTCTTGCATTCATTTCGCTGAGCGAATCAAATAGTACATGTTCAAAATGCTTCCAAACGAATCGACTCCGCTCTTAGGTTTTCGAGTAGTTTTCGAATATTTGGCAGCAAGTTCAAACAGAGACGCCGCAGTTACCTTGTTTTTTCGAAGACAGTTTTTTTTTTCTAAAATCATTTATACACAGAAATTCTGGACAAAAGCTTTTTGAGCGAATAACCGTTTATGAACGCATTTTTTTTTTACATAATGTAAGACCACTATGACAATCAATTTATCCGCAGGTCGTCCGACCGAAGGACTCAGAGCAAATGCCCACCTGCGCCAGAATATATGCTTCCGGACTAATGGGAGGCTCCTGGAAGCGGAAGGCCGGATCAGCCCGAAGTGCCGGCCTCATGGGATGAGCGGCGTGACTAAGAACGTAAGTTTACGATTCCCGAATGACACGAGACTGGAACACAGGCCTGCATAGAGGAGTGCTTATAGTTATTGATACCGCAGTATATAAAAAAAATCCTTTTTTTAGCTTCCGATGGAAGCGGAATAGTTGCCCGTGCTGACACCGCATTAGCCGAAGGGGAGAGGGAAGTAAGCGATCGAGCATACACGGACGTTTACAATACCTTTCTTGGCGTGCTTTGGCAGGTGCTCTCTATTTCTAAAAGGTGCAATCGCGGCCCAGAATGAACTAACCAAGCAGTAAAGCACTGGCACCGCACGGCGGATGACGGCATTCGTTAATTAAAAGAGTATATGCTGTCAAATATCAATGCGATGGCATTAGTGTTTACGTAAGGAGTAGAATCCGCCATAGATGTCAAAAATTTGGTGATTAGCCGAGAGTGGTTACGTGACCTTGTGACGTCATCGCAACGTGCCCACCAAGTTTTGACCACAGCTTTCTGCAGCTAGCAGTCCGAATATGACGGTTGGTGCACCGACCAGAAAATGACGCAAACACGCACAAAAGTGGCAGCAGAAACTGCAGCAGATGTGATCTAATCCTAACCCTTTCCACTTTAAAAGTGGCTTAAGTGTCGCCAGAGTTTCATTCTTTCCGAATTCTAAATGGAACGACTGTCTTTCCATTTACTACATATAGGTCTCCTCGCAGAATTCGATGATGCTGTATTCCGGATTCGTCCTTACTATGCTTGAGTGCATGAAATTCACCACTAACAAGCGCAGCGAAATGTTTCCTTTCGGCACCTTTAAAACGGTGAGAATCGAGAGATGGCTGGGAGGTGGCTGACATCGCAAAACAACTAAGGGAGGGGACACAAATGCTTGTGTCTTGCTCCTTCATGTTTTTTGCGCTAAGGAACCGCATGTGAATTACCCACTAGCCCGAACCATCCCCGTTCGAAGTCTCCCTTAGAACCTCTGGGTAACATGCTACATGTACGAAGTGGTTTCTGAAGCAGGGCAAGCCATTTAATCTCTTGGAACTTGATTCAGCTTAATGCAGAGGCTGCAACTTTGCCGAAAAAACTGCGCAAAGACGACGGGGCACCTCTCTCTCCTTGTCCCATCGTTTTCGTGCAGTTCTTTTTGGCAGTCACTATGACCCGACCAGCCAACATCATGTATAACAGTAACATTTAAACCTCGCTGCCCCTTAAACCTACAACTGCCAGCGATCGCCATTCCTGGTCGCTTGAAAGCAAACATTAGTTCTTGCATGCGCGCCTAACGTAGGCATTCGATGCCTATTGGGAGACTCGCACAGAAATCCCGCCTTCGAGTTCCGGCGGTGCGCTTCCAGACCACTGGGCGGCTCCTGCGAGCAGCGGTCGGGACCTGCCCGAACAACCATCTTCACGGGAAGAGCAGCACGACGAAAAATGTAAGTTTACTATTCGGGATTGACACGAGACTGGAACAGAGGCCTGCGTGGAGGAGTGCTTATAGTTATTGATACCGCAGTATTTAGAATAAAGAATATGCAATGGCTTCTAGCTGCTTGATTCGCTAATCTATGATGCATAATGAGAAACCAGTATTCATTATTTTCGCGCACGCCGTTGATCATGAAGGGGTGAAGGATGTCCCTTGTGACGTACTCACATCGCGGAGGGAATTCCTTCCCTATGTAGCGGAGACCGCCCATCACGTGACCGAAGTTCCTCAAAACACTTTAGTGGCGGGGGCGGGGTCGGGGGCCGGATGGTCGTGTTTCTCTGCAAAGCGACGGAAGGCTGATTTCAGTATGAAGAATGTTTCTGGTACGTGGCTAGAACATTTTGCTATCGGTGGCAGACGCTTACGGGGTGCATGCACCTGTTCGAAGAAAAAAAACACTTTTTTTATAGTATGCCTTGTCACTCATTCGGCTTCTATCAGCGGATGGAGCATGTACTATCGGCCACAAAAGGTTACAGGTTACAGGTTGCGGCTCTGCTGGAAAATTTTATTTGGATCTAGCGCCGTACACTAATCCCGTGAAATGTCTGAAAGTGTGTGGAAACGATCACGTGTCATTAGCTGATACTGGGTGGCTGGGTCGTGAGGTGGCGCAACAGTAATTTTTTTTTCGAGAACACGCATGCATGCAGAAAACTTTGGAGGCCGGCAGTATATACGTTTCCCTGCCACTTCAGTCATGTTTTTGGGTCACGCGCCTTCACCAAAGTATTGCTGTCTTCAGAGCCGCATCCTTTAAAATTTCGCTGTCTATATTGAATTTCAGGATTTTAGAGGTGCATATTTATTTGCCACCGCTTCAGTAATGCAATATAGTGTGATTTTAAAAGTATTTTCTTAGAATCTGCCTTTTTTAGTGCCACGATAAGTTATTTAGCAACAAAGCTGCTGCGCTTGCGATCTTTAACCATGTAAAAACATGCCTCAAATCCTGTCTTCCAGCTTACGAAGGAAGCGGAATGGTTGCGCGTGCTGACTGCACCAGCGACGCAGCATTGGCCGACGTGGAGAGGCAGGTAAGTGAAGTATACAAGGACGTTTACAATACTTTTCTTGGAGTGTTTTGACAGGTGCTGTGTATTTCGAAAAGGTGCAGTCGCGACCCAGAGCGAACTAACCAAGCAGTAAAGCACTGGCACCGTACGGCGCTTGTCGGTATTCGTTAAGCGAAGCATATATGCGGCCAAATTTAAATGCGAGAGGATTATTGTTTACGTAAAGAGTGCAATCCACCGCAGATGTAAAAAAATTCGTTGGTTGGCTGAGAGATGGTCACGCGACCTTGTGACGTCATCGCAACGTGCCCACCACGTTGTGAGCACAGCTATCCGCAGCAAGCAGTCCGAATATAGCGGTTGATGGACTGACAATTTCAAAGAAACTGACGCAAACCCGCGAAAAAGTTGCAGTATAAGCTTTCGCTTTACAGCTGTAAAGGTGGCCTTAGCGTCCCTATTGTTTCGTTCTTTCCCTATCCTAACTCGGAAGACTATCTTTGCCTTTACCAAATATAGTCCTCCTCGCAGGATTCGATAGCGCTCTATTGCGGGTGCGTCCTCATTCTGCTTGATTGCATGAAATTCCGCACTAGCAAGCGCAGCACAATTTTTCCTTTCGGCACCTTTAAAACGGTGAGAATCGGGAGATGGCTGTCGCGGCCGCCGCTGCCTCCTTTCCCCACGGTAGGAAGAGTTTTTCTTAAGGCATACAGCTGAACCTCGTTGTAGCTAAGTTGAAGGGCTCGGCGGTTACCTCGTTGTAGACATAGTTTCATTATAGCCCGTGTTGACCGAAGTTCCAACGGGAATCGTCATTGCTTGGTTATATCCGTTGATTCGTTATAGGCAGTTTCGTTATAACGAGGTTCGACTGTATTTTGATTGCTTTCTCGGGATATGCACGATGTAAATCGGATAAATCTTGAAGAAAATTTCAAGTATATTTCAAAAGCGTAGCGATTACGGCTGGAAACACTTCAATCCTAGCTTTAACAGCCAGCGCTGTAAAATTTAACCCGTATGCTGAGCCCCCAGTTTGCAGTCGAGCGGCTGGAGAACACGGTGGAATAATATACGCAGGTGAAATCGGAAGATGCCAGTCTCGTCGGTAAGAGCATGCTCAAGTTCCTGGCCTCGGGCAACTCCACAGTCAAGGGTGTCCCGGTGGGAGTGTTCCCGTTGAAGGCGCTGCCCAAAGGACTGCACTTCAGCCCGTATCACGGAGTCAAGGTAGACGGCATAGAAAAATGGCGGCTGCACCTGGCCGGTAAGCTTACCCGGCCAATGCGTAGAACACTCAGACTCAGGTTGCAAAGGCTCTTATAGACAACGTTCAAAACACCTGGGCTATAATTGCACTACGCTACTCGCATTGTTACTCTGTCCCGGACTTGCAAGTGCATTCGAGGTGAGTTTTTTTCTTTGGGACAGATTATGCCGGAATACGTTCCATTGTTGTGTGAGAGGTAAAGATTGCAGCGGATGATTACAGTTGCAAACCGCATATCTACGATTCAACGAACATGCGCACTTTCCAATGTCATTGCATTTTACTGTACAGTGGCACTGACGTTCTGCCCTATTATAATGTTAGAAGAAAAACAGAAGAAAATCTGCATAACGATGTTCCCCTATGGTTTTCAGTGCTCCACCATTTTGCAAAACTTCTTTGGCACGCAGAAAGGGAGACATAACCATGGGACATCGCTGAGTCACCAGATCCAGCATTAGGGACCTTATTATTTTCCTGCAAAATTTTCGCGAAATCTCAGGTATGGCTACCAGTGCTGGTGCACGCTAAACCGTCCCGCGCACAGTACAAGTCGCACTCACAAGCCAAGCTGGAAGCTTTAGCGTAAGCTCAAGGCTAAGCTAAAAGGTGAAAAAAAAATTATTCATTTCAAGAAGAATATTAATTACTCTTGAAATGAACTCCACTATCTAGGACAAGCTGAATGCAGTAGCATTCATGCACCTTTAAGGAAGCTGATGCTGGTTGTTTTATATCGCTGCAATGGCACTACACGGACCGCAGTGTTTGGTAGCCCGGGCTGTCCTGTTTTTTTTCGCCAAATGAGTTGTCGGTAGACCAAAATACCTTGATCCATTGTGCTCTTTCGCATCAGAAGCCCTTGCGCCATAAAAATTTAAAATCATCATCGTCGTCATCATCATCATCAAAATATGTTGTATATTTTTTAGTTCCATATTTCCAAAACCTCCCTGGTGGGCGCCATATACCCGGCAGGCTGTCTGCAGCATCCGGGAAAATCATGCGTGCTTGCAGGCGGTGGGTGAGCTTCTGGTACTTCCGTAGTACGCTAACGGTGTCTCGATGGCCACAGAAACCATCCGTGTAACAGCGCTCAGTGGCCTTACAGTGGATAGACTGGTCGGTTCGACGGCCTTCGAAATGCCCATGTGACAGAGGTATAAAATTATAACACGAAATACTGGCCCGTTCCCGGACACTTAAAATTTCCGCCTTTTTTTTTCGTCTGTTGCTTCACGTTACTACGATCGCTGAAAAATTAGACTGTTGAACCGCTGCGTTCCGCAGGTGCGCCGATGTGGAGAGTTCTTCGTGGTAGACGGCCGCCCGCAAGAGCGCAACCACTGGATGCACGACGTGACCTACACGCCCAGCAAGCGCAGACAAAACCTCGTGGCCTCGCTCGTCAACGGAGACATCTACTACCGCACACTAAGGAACGTCGACCCCGAAGAAGAACTGCAATTGTTGGATATTCAGCGTCGTTCACCAAGAGTTTGCTCGGGAACACAACAGGACTAGGGGCGTTGAAAGAAGGTGAGGAGAAGATTGTCCTGCACTCCTTAGCTTTTAGATAATAATCAGTTGATAGCGTATGCAAGCTGCGAACATGCCTGATTCATCATCATCATCAGCCTGACTACATCCACTCCAGAGCAAAGGCCTCTCCCATGCCTCTCCAATTAACCCTGTTCTTTACCAGCTGCGCTCACCCTATGCCTGCAAACTTCTTAATGTCATCCGCCCACCTAACCTTCGGCAGCCCCCTGCTAGGCTTGCCTTCTCTTGGAATCCACTCCGTTACCCTTAATGACCAGCGGTTATATTGGCTTCGCATTACATGCCCTGTGCAAGCCCTTTTCTTCCTCTTGATTTCAACTAAGATATCATTAACGCGCGTTTGTTCCCTCACCCACTCTGCCCGCTTGCGGTCTTTTAACGTGACACCTACCATTTTCCTTTCCATGGCTCGCTGCATTGTCCCTAAATTAAGCTGAACCCTTTTCGTTAGCCTCCGCGTTTCTGCCCCGCAGGTGAGTACCGGGAAGATACAGCGGTTGTATACTTTTCTCGTGAGGGATATTGGTAAACTGTCATTCCTGATCTGAAAGAACCTGCCATATGCGCTTGACCCCATCCTTATCCTTCTAGTTATTTCCCTCTCATGATCCGGATCAGCTGTCACTGGCTGTCCTAAGTTCCCTTACCACTTCCAGCCCCTCGCTGCCAATTGTGATCTGCTGTCCCGTACTAGACTGCTGAACAGGACTTTGGTTTTCTGCATGTTAATTTTTAGACCCAGTGTTCTGCTCTGCCTGTCTAACTCATTGATCATGATTTTCAGCTCACCTCCTGGGTGACTCAGCAAGGCAATGTCATCAGCGAATCGCAGCATATTTAGGTATTCTCCATGAACTCTTATCCCCAACTGTTCCCAATTCATGCCTCGCAATACCTCCTGCAAACAGGCGGTAAATAGCATTGGCGAGATTGTGTCTACTTGCCTGACGCCCCTGATTATTAGAATTTTCTCGCTGACTTTGTTGAGGACTATGGTAGCTGTGCAGATGTTATATATAGCTTCGAGTTTTTTGTTTATATTAGGCTCTTCTACACCCTGATTCCGCAATGCCTGTATGACTGCTGAGATTTACACCGAGTCAAGCGCTTTCTCGTAATCAATAAAGGCGATATGTATTGGTTGCTTATATTTTGCGCATTTTTCTGTCACTAGATTAGTAGTGTGAATATGATCTACTGTGGAGTATCATTTCCGAAAGCCTGCTTGATCATTTGGTTAATTGAGGTAAGTACCTGAGTAAATACCTTGTAGGCAGCAGAGAGTAAGCTGATCGGCCTGTAATTTTTCAAGTCCTTGGCGTCTCCTTTCTTATGAATTAAGATAATATTTTCGTTCTTCCAAGATTCTGGCACGGTCGAGGTCATAAGGCATTGCGTATACAGGGTGGTTGGTTTTCTAGCACAATCTCCCGTCTTTCAATAGACCTGCAGTGACGTGATCCTCACCAGTTTCTTTTCCCTTTGGATTGCTTCCTAAGGCTTTATTTACTTCCTTTTTCGTTATTGGCGGGATGACGCATTGGTGCGGGCTACTGTCTCTATCATTAACGTTGTGATTACATTGGCTACTGTATAGATTTGTACAGAACTCTTCGGCTACATTAACTATCTTATCCATGTTGCTAATGTCATTGCCCTCCTTGTCTCTTAACGCATACATCTGGTTTTTGCACATGCCTAGTTTCCTCGTCACCGCGTTTAGGCTGCCTCCGTTTTTTAGAGCATGCTCGGTTCTCTCCATATTAAACTTCTTTATGTCGGCTACCCGCTCCTCCCATTGCGCTCATTTTTTAACTTCGATAGCTCTGCTAGTTCTATTCTGCCGGTAGGGTAAAGCGCCCGCATGCTTTGGCATTACCTAATCTGATCTTTTGTCTCCTGAGATAGCTTCCCGAGATAGCTTCCCTTGAAGTGTAAGCTAATTTGATTATGCCTGATTATGAACACTTTGAAAGTCAACAGGGACGGCGGACCTTTCTTTTCGAGGACATCTAGGCGACAGTTGAAGGAGCAGTGACACACTGCCTAATAAGCATGAAGATTAAACTGTGGATAAAGGAGAATGGGTACTTGCTTTTTAGGTATATATCCTTAGTGCATGAAAAGGACCTCAGCATTGTGAGAGAACTCCTCATTTGATGCGTGTGTACCGATGCGACGCTGGTCGATAGCGCTTCCAGAAAAGGCACTGTTTCTTCTACTTAATGTTTACATTACCTATTCACTGATTTGTGCGGGTTAGTACCGTTGCGCTACCCTTGCAACGCAAATAGCCAAATATTTAAATACAGTCTACTATTCTATTACTACCTTAAGGAAACTACCATGCACCTAATTGATACTAAGGAACTGACGTGAAAAAGTACTGCTGCTGGCCTTTTCCCCTCTGCCACGGTGCACATTAAGAAACACTGAATTCAGTTCTTTACTCTACATGTGCTCATTCGCTCCCGCTCTGCTCGGTTCTTTTTCAAGGGACGTCAGTATCGTTCCCTAGCACAGCCTGTTTCTCGCCTGTGGGAAGTGCGGAGACCTCTTGACTATGCAGTACAAGATGGAAATGAATGCCCGGCGGAAACACTGGCATAGCACGCAGGGAATCCGCCACTGCACGCACTGCACCTTCACGAGCAGTCGCAAGTAGGCCTTGAACCGTTTTATAGCACCGTTCTTTGCTTTACGCCATCGTGGCTAGTAAACTGGAGAGATGTCCTTTGTGATGACGAGCCAACTTTTGGAGCCGTAAATATCTTAAATAAGCACAAATCGTCAAATCGCCGTACAAATACACAATGAATGCTTGAATACCACTATTTTCTGACACAACACAGCCCAGTCATCAGCGTGACTAGTAGCAGTAGCACACTCGAAAGTGTCCCTTCGCGATTGTTGTGCGTGCTTTGTGTTCATTTTCCATCAAGAAACACTGCCCGCTTTTTTCCAATAAGCTAACATTTACAGTCCGAATGAGCCTGACGGTCGCCCTGATTGCGTTCGCTGTATCCGAAGTTCGTAGTAAGTGAACTTCTAATATTACACCGAATTATAAAATAAGAAAAACAATAGAATAATTTTAAAAAGTTAGTTTGTGAGTTATGTGCGTGTGATACTTGAAAGCAAGCCCTATCAAAGTGCATTATCAGCTTTCCACGGGGGTCATGTGCTCCCCGCCGAGAACCTTGCCGCCAACAATCTATTTTAGGGATGCAACACAACTAATTACGGTTGAAGCCTTCAAGGCAGGTGGCAGCAGGTACGCCTCTTCGTCGTGGTCTTCATAATGTTGCTGGCAGTCTGGGAGTGCTCGTACTTTGCGTACAATGCTTCCTCAGTTCGTGGCTCAGTGATGGCGGCGTTAACGGAGTCACCCGTGCCGGCCAGCTGCGCAGAACGACACGTTGCCACAAACACCACGTGCGTCACCGTAGTCTGCCATGCCTGGGTCCATGCGGCCGTGAAGCTGGCGCAAATACGCGCAGAACGCATGAACTGCACAGACTGTCTGGGCGTTGTCTACTCACGGTGGCGACGCAGAGTGTGGAGAGCAGACTGGGCTGGTGACGCTTGCCACGTGATCGGCTGGGCAAGCCAGGCATGCCACGTGACTGCTATTCAAACTTCTCTAATCGCTACCATTGGTTGATCGCCGACCCCGCTCTAATCTCATTTGCACTTTAGAGTCCTTGCCCAGCCGGCACACCCTTACGCAGTGATGGGCGTTGTATGCTTTAACCCGTTGGCGCGCGCTTCAAAGGCGAGTTTTCGTAGTTTTAATGCTGCCTTCTGTTGCTTTTTTTGGGTCTCGAAGTTCTCTTCAGAACGATGCCACCGGGACTGGGTGGCGCTGTTGGCCATCCGCAGTCACAGGAAGCGCGAGTTTCTAGACAGCGGGGTCGAGTTCACGGCGCCTCCTTGTTCGTCCTAACCGAGTTGCACGGCCGCAGTCGTTCGTTATATCTGAGACGCGGTGCCATTCCTCTTATAAACATTTTTACGGCAGCGTCACCTTCATTTGTAATAAGCGAGTGTTCGTTATAACCGCGGCCGTTATTTGCTGTCTCCCCTGCATAGAAATTCGTGGTCTGAAGCCACTGCTGCGGTGTCAGAATTGAGCGAATCTCCCGTCCCGGCTGGTGCTTTCGGTAGCGGCCTCTCTCTAGGACTGGCGCACATGTACGAGCCGCCCGCGAAATCTGGTTGCCTCGTGCCCAGCCCATCATAAGCGCTGACCTTTATTGGACGCTATAGAATCCAACCGGAACCCCTTTCTGGTTATCATCCCTGCCTTTCCCTCCTCCTATCTATCTATCTATCTATCTATCTATCTATCTATCTATCTATCTATCTATCTATCTATCTATCTATCTATCTATCTATCTATCTATCTATCTATCTATCTATCTATCTATCTATCTATCTATCTATCTATCTATCTATCTATCTATCTATCTATCTATCTATCTATCTATCTATCTATCTATCTATCTATCTATCTATCTATCTATCTATCTATCTATCTATCTATCTATCTATCTATCTATCTATCTATCTATCTATCTATCTATCTATCTATCTATCTATCTATCTATCTATCTATCTATCTATCTATCTATCTATCTATCTATCTATCTATCTATCTATCTATCTATCTATCTATCTATCTATCTATCTATCTATCTATCTATCTATCTATCTATCTATCTATCTATCTATCTATCTATCTATCTATCTATCTATCTATCTATCTATCTATCTATCTATCTATCTATCTATCTATCTATCTATCTATCTATCTATCTATCTATCTATCTATCTATCTATCTATCTATCTATCTATCTATCTATCTATCTATCTATCTATCTATCTATCTATCTATCTATCTATCTATCTATCTATCTATCTATCTATCTATCTATCTATCTATCTATCTATCTATCTATCTATCTATCTATCTATCTATCTATCTATCTATCTATCTATCTATCTATCTATCTATCTATCTATCTATCTATCTATCTATCTATCTATCTATCTATCTATCTATCTATCTATCTATCTATCTATCTATCTATCTATCTATCTATCTATCTATCTATCTATCTATCTATCGATCCATCCATCCATCCATCCATCCATCCATCCATCCATCCATCCATCCATCCATGTGAAATTTGAATGAAATTTGTGCCAGAAGAGGTTCTCCCGGCCTGACAATCTCAAGGTTCACATGATGATCCACACTCGTGACAAGCCCTACGAGTGCGGCCAGTGTGGCAAGAGGTTCAGGGAACGCGCTCATGCAAGGAGGCACGAGGAGGTCATATACTCCCGTCGGTACACGCTGCACTGCACTAGCCTGCACTGCATATATATATATATATATATATATATATATATATATATATATATATATATATATATATATATATATATATATTGATACGTGCCAATGTAGAAGTAGAAGCGCCTGCATTCGTAGAGAAAGGTGGTTCTCTCTCGCTCGCGCGCTCGGACCACTTAGGGACCGCCGCAGTTCTACGTCTCTTATCCCGAGGATCTCCTTCGAATTACTCGTAACATTTGGTGGAGCAGTGCTGGGTACGCTTCCTAACCACCGCACTCACCACAGCAGCACTACGGACCTCACACCTGCCCACCAGCGACCCAGCCGCCGTATCCGCGGAGAGTTGCCCGAATTTGGGCCCCTTCCCCCGCCAACAAGAACGACGCAGCCTTGGCCACCGAGTCTAACTGACATGGCCACTGACACCAGGTCCCCGGCGCCGACCCAGCCTAGGCCGTTGAGTCCAACTGCCATGGCCACTGACACTCGGCCCCTGGCGCCGATCCTTTGCCACCCACCGCGAACACCGCCATCTTCCACGGTGACGTGTTCGAAGACACTGAGGATTGGCTGGAGACCGTCGAGCGGGTCGCCCGCTACAACGGCTGGAGCGACGAGCGCAAGCTCCACAATGTATATTTTGCTCTGGAAGAGTTTTCCCGGACGTGGTTTGAAAACCACGAGACTACCCTTCCCACCTGGGAGACGTTGTGCCGGAATCTCCTCGCTACATTACCCAACGCCGTCCTCCGGGAGAAGGCTGAAGCTGCGCTGCACTCCCGAAATCAGCGCTCGAACGAAAGTGTGCGCATGTACATCGAGGACATGGCCCGTCTATTCAAGCGTACCGATGCCAACATTGACGGAGAAGAAGCTTATCTATCTCATGCGAGGGGTTAAGCAGGAGCTCTTCGCAGCCCTTGTACGCAGCCCACACCGCACTGTTGCGGAATTTCTCACCGAGGCGACCACCATGGAGGCGACGCTCCAGCAGTGGGCCCGCCAATACAATCGACACATCCACAACATTGTGCCCGAAACCTTTCATCGTGCCTCGGCGGCAGTGCAGACACCTTGCGCGGACTGATCCGGTCAGTTGTCCTGGAGGAACTCCAACGGTTCCGTCTTCCCCAGGTTGCGCCTGCGCCACTGGCAGCGCTGACAGAAGTCGTCAGAGACGAAGTGCGGCAGGTTGGGCAGGCACCTCCTGTTTCCGAAGCGCCGCCCCAGTTCGATTCCCGACCTACATATGCATCCGTTGTACGTCGTTTGGCTGGCTACGGTCCCGCTACTCCGACACCTGCTATGAGCAGTATCGGCACATGTCACGCAAACGCACCTGGCTACGGTATGACCTCAACGTCTCCCGTCAGTAGCACCGCCCCATATTATGCAACTGCACTTGCTACAGCTGAGCCACGTCCCGGGAAGTCGGATTTGTGGCGTACACCGGACCGCAGGCCTCTGTGCTACAACTGTGGGGAGCCCGGTCATCTCTACCGAGCCTGTCCGTACCACCAAGCGGGTCTTCGCGGTTTCCGTCCCGACGCACCTTCTCCTCAGAACGGTGAACGACCGCATGAGATTGCGGAGCATCTCTGGGCGCGCCAGAACCGTGTTTACTCTGGAAGGCGCGAGGCCAGAGTAGCTCTGCTGGCCGTCGCTCGCCCAGTCCGCGTCGGGAAAACTAACACCAGCGACCTCTGCAGACAAGGCCGCTGACTTCGAGACGTGTCAAGATGCTGCATCGCGAAACCAACGAGCCGATGATACCTGTACAGAGAGCGGCAGCGACAGTAGCCGACACGCTGCATCCGATTTGCGGGTGACAATTGATGGCACCGAGATTACCGCGCTGCTCGATACCGGTGCTTATTAATTTTTTATGAGCCGTGCCTTTGCTGGAGACCTTAAAAAGTTATGATGCCGTGGACGGGGACCCACATGCGCGCCGCTGGTGGCCACCTAATTTCTCTTGATGGCAAGTGCACGGCTAGAGTTGGAATTCGTGGTTGAACGTGCGTTGGTATTTTGTCATGCTATCCAAGTGTTCCAGAGACTTGATTCTGGGGACCGGCTTCCTGCAGGCGAACGCCGCTGTGATTGACAATAAGGACGCACGTGTCGCGTTCTCGACCAAACAGGCTGTGGCCCGCTCTGGCTCCCGAGATCCTTGCAGCAACGCGCTGCGCATTGTCGAGAATGTCGTCACGGTGCCGCCGCGGTGCAGTGTCCTGGTGCTCGTGCGGAACGACCTATTTCACGACTACGAGGGCCTGGCGGACGGCCATACTCCACTGCTGCTTGAGCGGGGCCTTGTTGTTGCCCGAGGTCTCGTCCGACTACGTGACGGCCGTACCCACGTTCTCCTGACCAACGTTTCGAACGAATATCAACACCTTGTCAAAGGCACGGCTATTGCCTTCCTCCACTACGTTGCTGAGGTCCCAGGTTTGTGCACCGTGGGAGGACCCACTCCAGACAATGCTGGCCCACACCACGCTCTTCAGTCAGTCAAAATATATCCAGCCTTGCCATCGGTTCAGAAGGATCTTCTGTCGGACCTCTTGGCAGACGTTGTGGAATGTTTCGCTACCTCCTCAAAGGTCGGCCGCACTCAACTCAGCAAGCGTCGTATCATCACTGATGAGAATACGCGACCCTACCGTGTTTCCCCGATGGAGCGAGAAGCCATTCAGAATCAGGTTGCCGAAATACTTGCGGACGATATCAACCAGCTGTCCACCAACCCATGGGCATCGCCAGTGGTTCTTGTCAAAAAACAGACAAAAGTCTGCGTTTCTGTGTTGACTATAGAAAACTTAATAACGTGACCACAAAAAGGACGTTTACCCACTGCCCAGGATAGACGACGCGCTCGACCGATTGCGGGACGCCCGATACTTATCATTAGATCTTGAAAGCGGGTACTGGCAAATCGAAGTGGACGAGAGAGACCGGGAGAAGACGGCTTTCGTGACGCCCGACGGCCTCTATGAGTTTAAGGTGCTCCCATTTGGTCTGTGCTCAGCACCGGCCACGTTACAACGCATGATGGATACCGTTCTCTTAGGCTTGAAGTGGCAGTCGTGCCTGGTGTACCTGGACGATGTCGTTATATTTTCGACCACGTTCGACCAATACTTGGAGCGGCTGCGCATTGTGCTACAAGCACTCAAATCCGCACAACTCACCATCAAAGCCGAGAAATGCCATTTTGGCTTTGAGGAACTTCGCTTTCTTGGTCACGTTTTCAGCGCACAAGGTGTTCGCCCAAATCCTGGCAAGACCGCTGCCGTCTCAGGTTTTCTACGCCCAACTGACAAAAAAGGCCATTCGTCGGTTTTTGGTTCTGTGCTCGTATTACCGGCGCTTTGTTCAAAATTTCCCGCGAATCGCCGAACCGTTAAACTCACTGACTCGCGATGACACACCCTTCGTGTGGGGAAGCGACCAAGAGGCGGCTTTTGTCGAGCTTCGCAGCCGTCTACAACGTACTCCGATACTCGCCCATTTTGATGAACACGCTTCTACGGACATCCACGTTGATGACAGCAATGTTAGCCTTGGTGCGGTAATGATCCAGTGGCAAGACGGTGCCGAACGAGTCATCAGTTATGCCAGCCGAACACGTACGCGCTCCGAGACCAATTATACTACGACAGAGAAAGAGTGCCTTGCAGTGATATTGGCCATCAGCAAGTTCAGGCCGTACCTCTACGGATGGCCCTTCCGTGTGGTAAGCGACCACCACTCCTTATACTGGCTGGCGAGCCCCAAAGACCCCTCAGGACGCTTGGCTAGATGGAGCTTACGCTTGCAAGAATACGACTTAACAGTCGTCTTAAAGCCGGGCCGTAAGCATCAGGTTGCGGACTGCTTGTCGTGCGCGTCTATCACAAGCGGTCCCGAAGACCCGCCGATGATTTTCCTTTCCTGGGCGCTGTTAGTAGCACCCAAATGGCGCAGCTTCAGCGGGCGGACTCGGAGTTCGCGCCGCTCATCGATTACCTCGAAGGCGTCGACGCTCGCATTGCGCGTGTTTTTCGTCGTGGGCTCCACACCTTCAATTTAAAATCTGGTGTTCCCAACAAGCGCAACTTTGCCAGCAACAAAGAAGCGTTCCTGCTTGTCGTACATCGCAGTAGCGGCCAGAGATTTTGAGTGCCTGTCATGATGTACCCTCCGCGGGCCATCTCGGAGTAAGTCGTACACTCGCGGGGATAAACAAAAGTATTATTGACCCAGGTCACTCCCATCGGTACAGGCATACGTAAAAACATGCCGTGATTGCCAACGTAGGAGGTCTCCTTCGTGTAAACCAACCGGATTTCTTCACCCCGTCGGTCCACCGAAGACCCCTTTTCACCAAGTGGGCATGGACCTCCTTGGCCCATTTCCGAAGTCTTTTTCTGGAAAGCGTTGGATCGTCGGTGCCTCCGACTACCTGACACGGTACGCTGAGACCACGTCTCTTGCCAAAGGCACTGCTGCTGAAGTGGCGCAGTTCTTCGTCCACATTTTCCTGCGTCATGGAGCCTCCGCCGTTGTTGCTACTGACCGGGAACTGCTTTCACAGCCCGCTTAACCCAGTCCGTGATGACTCTGACGCACACCAGCCATCGACGTGCTACGGCCTATCACCCACAGACAAACGGGTTGGTAGAGCGACCCAACCGCACACTAGCCGATATGCTTTCTATGTATTTTGACGTCGAGCATCGAACTTGTGACACTATTCTGCCGTACGTAACGTTTGCGTACAACACCGCCCTTCAGGAGACAACCCGACTATGCTATGTGGCCCGTTGACCCCTAATGCGACTCTGACGCTGACCTCGACGCAGACACCTTCGTTCAGCGTGCTGAGGAAGCGCGGCAATTGGCACGCCTGGAATCAACCGTCAACAAGAGACTGACGCCGCTAGGTACAACCTCGGACGCCGCTTCGTCAGTTACGAGCCTGGCAACAATTCTCGTGGGTTTGGACACCTGTTCGTCGCCGCGGCCTTTCTGAAAATTTGCTGCGGAGATACTTCGGCCCTTACGAAGTAGCGCGCCGCATCACTGATGTGACGTATGCAGTTGCTCCCGCCGAAGCGGCTTGCTCATCGCGCCGGTGACACCGTACTGAAGTCGAGCACATTGTTCGCATCAAGCCTAAGCACGACAGACTACCTGACTGAACAGCGGTTCACTGCGGCTGTGTTTTCGCTGACATTTTCAGCACCGTGGCGATGCTGCAAAAGAGGGGGCAGTGATCCGTGCCGGTGTAGAAGTAGAAGCGCCGGCAGTTTTACGTCTCCAATATATATA